>AJWJ01000676.1:0-10785 GCA_000277445.1 Polysphondylium violaceum | reverse complement strand
TTATTTATAACACAAAAATCAATATGAAATTATTATTATTTGTGGTCCTTGGCATGACGGTAAAAGGCCCTGCTCAAGATCCCGAGTTTGAACTATGTAGTGGGTTCGAATATCCTTGACTACAAGTTCTTTGACAAGGCAAATAGACCACCTCCGAAAGTCTTCCCTCAAGAACTCCCGCTGATTCCGGTAAGAAAATAGTAATAGAAAATAATAAACTTCAACAAATCATAAACTACAAATATAAAAGTGCCTAGAGAGTCATACCCCAGTATTAAATAAGATCGTTTCCTGATTTCTCGATAAATTAAAATCAGGATGTACAAATAGCAGTTAATGAGACCTGCTAAATTAAATAAATAAAGTTTCTGAGGGATCACCATCACCAGATTAGTCCCTTGTTAATACAAAAAACTATTATTATTTGTACCAGTAAAATTTTTTTATGAGTCCTCAGCCTGACGATAAACTGCTTGTCCAATACGGTTCCCAGACTACCGCGAGTTGGAACCCATTCTGGCCCATTCCCACCATAACTGTGCCCCTCCAACAGCTCATTCAGAGACCACCCTTAGACAAATTCACACAAAAAAATTTTTTTATACCAATTAAAAAAGGTTATAAATTGTATTCATTGCTCAATAAGTTAATCGCATGGTACTCTAAAGGAAACCGAAATAATTCCCCAAGACATTCAACGTGGCGGCATTTTGAATTTAATGAGTTGACTCCATCCTAAAAACAAAAATCAAATTTATCTAAAATTGATAGAATAAATTCAAAAAATAATTATGGAATAACGAAATCAGTTTCATATGATTTTTTTATTTTATACATTTTTAATCATTTCCAAAATTAATATTTAAACATCACCAACATGAATAACCAATTTACCAAAGTTTTTACCTTCCAATAAACCAATAAAGGCATTTTGAGAATTTTCCAAACCTTCAACTACATCTTCTTTAAAGAATATTTTACCATCCTCGACCCATTTGCCCATTACCTTTTTGAATTCATCATAAAAGATAAAGTAATCTTGAAAGATAATAAAGCCTTGAACTCTCATACGCTTTTTAAGAATAGCACCTTGGAATTGGGCCAAGGCAATTTCACTGTGATTGATAGATGTGGCATTGTAGGCAGAGATAAGACCGCATACTGGAACTCTGGCCTTGGTATTCAAGAGTGGAAATACAGCCTCAAATACTTTACCACCAACATTTTCAAAATATACATCAATACCTTTGGGACAAGCATCTTGGAGTTGTTGCTTGAGATTATCTGACTTGTGATCAATGCATTTATCAAATCCCAATTTTTCAACAGCGTATTTACATTTTTCTGGTCCACCTGCAATACCGACAACATGACATCCCTTTAATTTAGCAACTTGACCAACAACTGAGCCAACAGCACCTGTAGCTGCTGCAACAACAACTGTCTCACCTGGTTGTGGATTACCTTTTATTTATAATATTAATATGTTAATCATTTGATGTGTACATTTATCCAAATCTATATATTATAAACACACATACCAATATCAATTAAACCTTGATAAGCAGTGAAACCTGGCATACCTGTTATTAACCATACAACACTAGTTAATATTTAGATGATGATAATAATAATAATAGTAATAAAAATAATAATAAACAATGACAGACATACCCATGACACCAACAGCATAGGATGGATGTTTTAATTCTACACCCTTTAATTTAACCAACTCTTTTCCATTACTGATACCATAATCTTGCCATCCAACATAGCTTTCTACAAGATCACCAACAGCAAAGCTAGAGTTGTTTGATACTTCAACAATAGCAACTGTACCACCACCCATGACTGAACCCAATGGTGTAGGAGCGGCATATGAAGCGGCATCCGACATTCTGCCCCTCATATATGGGTCCAAAGACAAATACAAAGTTCTGAGTAAAACCTCACCCTCTCCTGGCTTTGGGATAGGTTGTTCGTCCATCTTGAAATTATCTGCAGTGGGTGCACCAACAGGACGAGAAGCCAACAGTACTCTTCTATTTACTTTTCTATTTTGACTTGTCATTTTATTTATCTAATGTTTGTTTTATATGTAAATGTATATATGTATTTTTGTGTGAAATGAAATGAAATATTTATCGCTCTGCGCACACTATTTATACTTTTTCTCATTGTGTAAAAAGAAGATGGGTGGAGATTTTTTTTTTTTTTATTTATCTTCAACCCCTTTTTTGTAAACACAATCAAAAAAAGGGGTATGGTGAGATAAAATGTTTTTCCATTATTTTCTTTATATATAATTTTATGTCGTAAATTTTTTGACTCAATATAAATGAACCTTTATCCGAAATAAATTACATTTCTAAAAAGAATTGTTCGAATTCTTTTTAGAAATAACGAAGGGAATGAAAAATGGGATTAGTAAAAAAAAAAAAAAATGGGATTGGCAAAAAAAAAAAAAAAATTTAAAAGATTTCAAGTAGCATATCTATTTATTGAGATAAACTGTCAATTTCAATTAAAACAGCATTACAAAGCACTCTGCCTTGCTTATCATCTGGTAGGACTCGAGTAATTTATCCATCGTTACATTGTATGGTTATTAAATTGTTCACCGTTGAACACGTAAATGTAATTATTTGAGAAAGACACCGAGCGATAGACCATCGATGTTTCATTTTAACATTGTCCTGGTGTGAGCATAGTAAGCAGTCCAAGGTTCATATCATATTTTACAAAGTATGACAATGTGTGAATATATATGAATCCATTGCCATCAGTGCATGCGGCATAATTTTCCATGGGCAATGGGGTTGCAATGGTTTTAAAGGTTTTGGTTGCAGGGTCGAGAATGTAAAAATATTGCTGCCACAGAGTAGATCAATCCATTGTAAAAGAATGTTAAAATGTGAGCAGATTCGGTTTGATTGGGCCAGTCCATAAAATAATGAAAAAATAGTGTGTTTATATCAAATTGATAGATTTGATACTTTTTAGAGTATTGTAGTACATAGATAAAATGGTCACCATCATAACAAGCCGAAACCCAGGGATCTAGTGAGCCATCAAGCATACGAGGACCTTTATCGATAGATTTGGTTTTTAAATTAAATCTAACCCAACAGCTGTTAAAGTGTCCATGATTACCATTTCTCTTTTAGGCTCTAGTACTACATAAAAAGTATAAAAAATAATAATAAACAGAGTAAAGTATTGGGTGAATTGCTATATCGAAATATAACAAAACGGTAAAAGAAAAGAAAAAAAAAAAAAGTACAATAAATTTATATATTTTTTTTATATATGTTTCTTTTTTTATTTTCAAAATAAGTAGTAAAACATAAGTTGCTTAACGGTACTAATAGAGTAGAAAGATAAATAAAAATAAGATAATTAGTAAATGAAACCCGATATGTATGTATGTTTTTAAAATAAATAAAACTTACTTTGTGGAAACCGATGGCTTCAGCGTTAGCACGGAAACAACGTCTGCACATCATGAGACCATACTTTCTGATGATACCGTGGTGGTTACCGCAGGTACGACAGGTACGGGAACCTGGACCGAATTCTCTTGGGTGACTTAACCATAATTCTCTAGCCATCTTTTTTTCTATTTTATTTAAATGATAATATATTAGAATTATGTATATAAATTATTTGTTGGAATTATAAAATCATCATAATCATCGTTGTTGTCATCTCTATCATTTGTAACATCAAGGTATATATAGAGCTATTATTCATAATCAAAAATAGTGTGATATAAAAATCAGATAGTAACTGTTTAACCCATTGTATGTATAATTATTCTAATTCCCTATACTGTGATCACCTTGATATTATATTATTACTATTGTTGTTACTCTTTCTATGATTATTATTAATAATATTATTAACTTGCTACTCAATATTTTGCTTGCTATTTAAACCAATAAATTATATTTTTCTATCTGTTTGTTGTATCACTTGATTCAAATTATAATTTTTTCCATAAAGCCAATTTCAAATATACTCCTACTCCTACTACTATTACTAATAATAGATGTGTCATATATAATCGATGAATGAAATGACAATGATGACAACAATGTATGATGATGATTAAAAATTGATGATAAACTCACATTATGTGTGTGCCGTAAGACGATTTGAAAAAAAAAGACTGATAAAATTCTTGTGTGATTGGCTTTGTGCGAAAGGCAAAAAAAAAATCAAAAGTCTAAAAAAATTTGAAAAAAAAAAAAGTTTTTCGTGTTTTTTTTTTACATGATTTTTACATTGGATTTTTTTATGAGCAAGAAAAAAAATAAAAAGTTTTACATAGGGATGACCCTGAATCCAATTTACACTTTACAAGGAAAAGAAAGGAAGGACTAAATATCATCTAGTTTATTCCTAATATATTACTATACATGTGTGAATTACTACTACTACTGCTGCTACTATTAAATACTCTTATTTTACTCTGCGCATGCGATCGTTATTCTTTAATGATAATGGCAGATTTTGGTAAAAGTCCGTTATCTTTACCGAATTGTGTAAATCTTTTACATAATTGAGTTTTTGCCTAAAATAGTATTATATCATTGATGGATGTTAGTTTTTATATTTGTTATTTAGATATGTCAAACATACTTCAAAATCATTAAATAATTCCCTGTGGTGGTAAAATGCATGTGCAAAGAGTCTATATAATCTTCTTACTATTGAATTAAATTGTTTTGCTGAAGATGGAGGTATTTCCATTCTATTTAAAAAAAGTAAAAACATCAATACAATGCTTGGGAGGACTTGTTTTAGGGTTTTGAGTAAATACACTTACCTTTTTGGAAACAGTTTTTCACTATTAAGTGTTGCAGATGTTGAGTCTAATGTATGAATAAAATAATCTATAGCTGAGCACTAGTAAGAGGGTATATGGTTATTATCATTCTACTACTACACTCTGTGACGAGTCATATGAATACATACTTCTTGAATTGCAGGATGTGATGCACAAAGGAATAACCAATCATCGGTTGCCTTCATTTTGGGACAAGTGTTTTGGTTACATATATCTTTAAATAACACAGAGAAATGATTGAGTTCCAACGTGAATTGTCTAATTTGTTCGTAAAGCCACACATTTACATCATGGCCTTCTGGTGCTCTTAAAATTGCATCTATATTGGTTTCATCCATTCCTGTACATATACATAATATAATATCATAGATTGTGTTGTTTATAATAACAGTAATAAAAGAAATAATAATAATTAGAGGGAGATTCAAATAGATTGTTATTGTTCCTGTGACTTGTCAAAGTTATAAGACACATACGAATTCTATCTTGTATATATTCTTGTGTAGCATAGCTACTCTCATTCAATTCATATGTGGTGGGCTCCCATTTATAGAGATCTTTGTTCTTTGTCCCTATTCTATTTCTTCTTTTAGTAGGTTGTGGTTGCTGTTGTGGTTGCTGTTGTGGTTGTTGTTCCTCAGATGCCATGTTTATCTATCTATGTTGTGCCTTCTAGCTATACGTATATAAAGATATGGTAGTGTGTGTGTGTGTTTGTGGTAATGGGGGTGGTGGTGCGGTGTGTAAAAAGATTCTATTTTAATATATACCAGTCAGTATACACACAAATAAATAAAGTGAAAAAATTTCAATTTTTTTTTTACACACTTTTGATCTCTCAGTGTGTGTTTTGATAGACAGCCAGAGAATCAATAATAAAATAGTGTATAATCATCACTCATTATAATAATATGTTTATTGGTGTTATTTTTGCTATTATTACTCGTATTTCACTCATAATATTGTGTTTTACGTCATCATCTTATTCCTATTTTCAATGGAAAGCTCTGTTAAATTTGCCATTGTATAAATAGTATCACACTTTTTGAAATTTTTTTTTTTAAATTTTTTTTTGAAAAAAGAGGTCCCATTTTCAATATCAAGGTTCACACGCACACACATAGAGTTACACTCACACACTACTACCAAACAGATATGACTAAAAAGGTTGGATCTATTCACATCGAAGGTATATATCAATCAGTTTATAAATCAGAGTTATTGTTATTTTATTAGTCATTCTACTCTCATACACATTTTGTCTTTTTGTACGCATGATGCGTGTGTTTGTCGATCAGGTTGATAGTGTTGATAATGATGAATGACAGCATGAAATATACACGATATACTAACAATCAATGTGATAGTGCTTGAGGGTAGGAACCTAATTCCGATGGATAGCGATGGTCAGAGTGACCCTTACTGTGTAATTATTGTCGGTGAAAAGAAGAAAAAGACAAAGGCAGTTAGACACACTTTGTTTCCAAAGTGGGAGAATGAACATTATGATTTGTAAGTGTTGAGTTGGTGTTATTTATATTATTATCACAATATTAATCCATCTTCATCATCATCATCTCATGATACAACAGCAATATTGACAAGAATTTAGGATCAATTGTAATTGAAGTATACGATTGGGATAGATTTAGTAGTGATGATAGAATGGGTATGGTTGTTATCCCAAGTACACAATTTTCAGATTATTCATTGGAGATCACAAAGTGGTTCACTTTGATTCCAATCAAAAGCGAAGATCCTGTATCTGGTGAAATTAAATTAAAAATTAGATATGATAAAGATAATTCACAACCACAAGAGGTATGTAGAGTCGATAGATAGATGGATAGATAGATATAGATCATATTAACAATCAAAAAATATAAATAGAAAAATCCATTAATTAAAGCAATCAAAGATAATGATGTGGCAGCTATAGAGCATTTAATGAATAAATCAAAAGTTGATTATGGAATTTGTGATTCAGAAGGAACACCAGCCATTCATTTAGCAATTGGAACCAATAATATACCATTAATAACATTGATTTTAAAAGCTAGTGATTTAAAAATTACAATTAAAGATTCACACGGCAATTCACCATTACATTTGTTCTCTCAAAAATGTATAACCACCACTCAATCTGATGAAGTGATTCTCAAACTAATTGACAAAGGTTGTAGTGTAGCCGATGAAAATGCATTGGGTGAAATTCCTTTACACAAAGCATGTTTATCAAATTTTCATAAAACATCTACTATTGATACTCTTTTATCAAAAGGTTCAAATATTAATCAGTAAGTACAAATTTGTATTGTATTTGATAGTATCATTGGATGTGATTACTAATCAATCACTTATCATTCAATAATAGTCAAACCAAAACAGGAGATACACCATTACATTATGCAATTAAAATGAATAGATCAGATGTAGTATTGTTTTTACTCCAAAAGGGAGCCAATTTTAATATTGAAGGAGGTAAGCCATCAAAGAAACCAATTGATTTAGCAAGAGAGTTGGATCACACCAGTATTGTAAACAAATTGGAAAAGGTATTAGAGATTAGTGATTGGTTAAATAATTTACAATTAGAATCGTTGATTCCAATATTTATTCAAAATGAAATCTATATGGATGTAATAACAGATATTGATGAAAGTACATTGGATTCCTTAAAGATCACTGTATCTGGTCAAAGAGCAAAGCTATTGAGAACAATTAAAAAGATGAAATCGGAATTAAACACATCCTTCTCTTCATTGAGTGGCTCTTTTTCTTCTTCAACTTCAAATTTAAAAACTAGTTATAATCAATCTGCTGAAGATTTGAAATATTTAGTAAATAATAGTCCGACAAAAGTTGAAATTAATAGTAATAATAGTGATAATAGTAATAATAATAATAGTAGTGCGACAACCATTGAGAATACAGGTTCAAATAGTCCACCAATAGTTAATGATAGCACACCAATAGTAAATAATAATAATAATAATCATAAAGAAGAAAATAGTAATAATAATAAACAAGATATCGATAATAATAATAATAATAAACAAGATGAAAATAAAGATAACTCAATAGCAGAACAACCACCAACAACGACAACAACAAATGTTATAAATTTAAATGTATCAGAATTATCACAGTTAAAACATATTCATTTAGATTCAGATTCATGGGTTATTGATGAAAGTACATTGAAATATTCAGTACTATTGGGTACAGGAGCAAGTGGTAAAGTTTATAAAGGATTCTACAAGGGTATTGAGGTGGCAATCAAAGTGTTGAAATCATTTACCGATAAAAAAGATATTGCAGAGTTTAAAAAAGAATTTCAAATCGTTAGTTCACTCAAGGCACCAGGTGTTGTTAATTTTTATGGTGCTGGTATCAAAGACAAGTTATGTATAGTAATGGAATACTGTTCACGTGGCAGTTTGTATCATATTTTAAAAGATGAAACCGTGCAATTTGATTGGAACAATTTCTTTCATCTCGGTCTCCAAGCCATCAGTTCACTTGACTCGCTTCATTGCTGGACTCCTCAAGTGTTGCACAGGGATCTAAAGAGTCTTAACCTGTTGGTCACCGAGAACTGGACCGTCAAGATTTGTGATTTTGGCCTCAGTCGTTTTGACACTGGTAGCAATCTCGAGACACTCGGCAAGTTGCGTGGCACCTATGCTTATGTTGCACCCGAGGTCTACTTTGGCAACAAATACACCACCAAAAGCGACGTATACTCGATGGGCATGATCTTGTGGGAAATGACCTACCGTTGCATCAATGGAGTCCATCAGTTCCCCTATCAAGAGTACCCCCATCTCAAATTTGACTATCAAATCCTCATTTCCTCTGCCAAAAAAGACGTTCGTCCAACCATTCCACCCAACACTCCCAAATCACTCGCCGACTTGATCTCGCTCACTCTTCTCAAAGATGGGGCCTCAAGACCCACAACATCAGAGTTTTACGACGCATTGTTAAAGATTCATCAAGAGTATTTGGCAAACACCCAAGAATGGGACTCTAAGAGAATCATTCCCGAGTCTCAATTACCCAAACCACTCGTACCCGCCACTGACACCCCAGGCTCATCTTCACCAGCCCTCCTTGCAGATGTCGACAATTCATCTCCAAGATCTTTTACCAACAACAATACTCCACCAACCCCATCACCATCATCCTCGTCAAATGACTTTACTCAACCAATCATTCCAACCACTACCTCAACCACAGACTCTATAAAATCACCTGTAAGCTTATTAAAAGAACAAATCACTAGAACAAGATCCTCTTCCTCTCCAATTGATCCAAAATCTTTATTAAAACAAAAATAAAAATATTATAATCATCATATTTATATATAAATGATCAAGTTGATTAATTCACAATTGATTCACGATTGAGTTAACAACTAAATACCATTTCGATAATGACAAGGTTAATTTTTAATTAATATACAACCAAAAGGTTGGTGAATAGTTTATTTGTTTGTTTTTTTATATTGTTTTATATTTGTACATTTCAAAAGTTGTTTTTTGAAATAATCCAGTACTGGTTGATTGGTGTTAAAAAAACATCACATCTATTCCTGTTGGTGTTGTATTTTTTTTTTTTTTTTTTCTGATTAAATTAATATAATAATAATAACAGGGAGATGGAGAAATAATAATAATAATTTTTAGGAAAGGAAAGATAGAGAGAAGAGAAGAGAGAGAGAAAAGAGAGAGATTTGACAGGTAAGACTGATTTGTTTTTTTTTTTTTTTTGTGATCCATAAAGAGGAATATAGGAAAAAATAAAAAAAACTTAAGAATTAGAGGTAGTTGTTGTGGTGGTTGTAGTGGTAGTTGTAGAAGGTGATGAAGCAGACATTGTGACTGGAGTTGATGCTGAAGAGGATGTAGTGGATGAGGGGCTATTTAAATTTGGGAAAAGGGGTGAGGGGAGCTCTAGCGAACTCATTGCATGGGCAGGTATGAGTATTTTTGCATGTTTTGGACCAATGGTGTTTTGTTCAGATATAGTGAAATTGAAAAGAGGGGGAAGGGGTTTACCATCGGGTAGTGTAGTTTTGGGATCTCTCAATTCATCAAAGAATGGATGGGCACAAATTTCTACTGGCTTTAATCGAGTTGATGGATCGTAATGTAAAATCTTTGAAATTAAATCGATAGATTCACTGGGAACCTCTTTGGATCTAAACACTTTGGACCATGGATTGGCCTTGATCTCTGGGAATTTAAAAGAGGTGTAGTATGGATTCATTGCGTGAATTTGCTCTTTGGTTGGTGTACCCAAAACTTTAATAATCTCTACCAATTGATCGATACCATTCTCACCGGGAAACAATGGTTGACCGAGCAAGAGTTCTGCTAAAACACATCCCAATGACCAAACATCAATGGTGGTTGTATAGTTTGTGGCTCCAAAAATTAATTCTGGGGCACGATAATGTCGTGAACAAATATAAGATACATTAGTTTCTCCTTTAATCAATACTTTTGCACTACCAAAATCACATAGCTTTAATGTACTAGTTGATGTGTCTAATAATAGGTTTTGTGGTTTGATATCTCGATGGCAAATACCTAATGAATGAATATAATTAATTGATCTGCATAATTGATATATATATAACTAAATATTTTAAATGTTAGAGGGATATTTTTCTTTTTTGTCATATGCATTTTTAAAATAATAAAAATCTTGATCTCCTACCTTTACATATAACATTGGAACAGGTTGTTTAGAGATACTATAGTGTCTGGCAACTCTATAGACTGTATCGGGCACATATTCTAAAACCAAATTTAAATAAACTTCTTCATTCTATAGTGTAATTGGATATATAAATAGCCATTTTTTAGGTGGTGGGTTGATTTTTTTTTTTTTTTTTTTTTTTTTTGATTTTAAAAGTAAAAAAA
>AJWJ01000675.1:0-10830 GCA_000277445.1 Polysphondylium violaceum | reverse complement strand
GATCACTTTGGTCATATATTAAAATGTTACGTAATCTTACTCGTCTTAGCCGTACTAATTTGGTTAAACAAATCAATAACAACCAATCAGTCAGATCATACTCTGCTGTTTCTCAGTAAGTACTCTATGTTTTTTCCCCGCCAATCACGAAATCCAACAACATGTTGATTTGTTATGTTCAATTCAATTTCAATTCAATTTAAATTTTAATATAAAAAAGTGATCAAAGATTACTTTTTTCAAGAATGTTTTCATTTGTTCTCTAAAACTGCGCATCTCACCAAATACAGTATAATATCCATACTACAACACATAATTTACGCCATCACACCACACAAACACCCTCGCTTTCTTCAAATATCAAATAATTTTTTTTCGTCTTAATTTTTTTTTTCTGGTGCCCAATAATTTCCCCCAATAGTTTTTTTTTCAAGACCCTCAAGAAAAAAAAAAAAAAAACCCTAATGAAATATGACATAATAAGAAACTAACCATTTATCACTTTTTTAATATAGAACTGATATTGATAATGAACCAAGATTCTTAGAATGTTTCAAACAATTCTTTGATAAAGCTGCTTCATTAACCAACCTTAAACCAGGTGTTTTGAACAACATGAAGGAATGTACCACTGTTTTACGTGTTGAATTCCCAATCAAAAACGACCACGGTGATGTTGATATTATTGCTGGTTATCGTGCTCAACACTCTCACCATCGTCTTCCATGCAAGGGTGGTATTAGATTCAGTGAAGAAGTCGATCTCCAAGAAGTTATGGCTCTTGCTTCATTGATGACCTACAAATGTGCCGTCGTCGATGTTCCATTTGGTGGTGCCAAAGGTGGTGTTCGTATCGATCCAAAGAAATACACTGTTGCCCAAAGAGAAAAGATTACTCGTGCCTACACTTTACATCTCTGCCAAAAGAACTTTATTGGTCCAGGTCTTGATGTTCCAGCTCCAGATATGGGTACTGGTGAACAAGAAATGTCTTGGATTCGTGATACCTACCAAGCCTTCAACACCAACGATGTTGATTCTATGGCTTGTGTCACTGGTAAGCCAATCAGTGGTGGAGGTATCCGTGGTAGAACTGAAGCCACCGGTTTGGGTGTCTTTTTCGGTATCCGTGAATTTTTAAGCTACGAAGAAGTCCTCAAAAAGACTGGTCTCACCCCAGGTATCAAGGGTAAAAAGATTGTCATCCAAGGTTTTGGTAACGTCGGTTACTGGGCCGGTAAATTCTTTGAACAAGCTGGTGCTAAAATTGTTGCTGTTGCTGAATACAATGGTGCCGTTTACAACCCAGAAGGTTTAAATGTTGACGCTCTCCACAAATACAGACTCCAACACGGTAGTTTCCTCGACTTCCCAGGTGCCACCAACATTGTTGACAGCATCAAAGCTCTCGAACTCCCATGCGATATTTTAATCCCAGCCGCCTTGGAAAAACAAATTACCATTGCCAACGCTGACAAGATCCAAGCTAAAATTATTGGTGAAGCTGCCAACGGTCCAATGACCCCACGTGCTGATGAAATCCTCAACAAGAAGGGTGTTATCATCATCCCAGATCTCCTCCTCAATGCTGGTGGTGTCACTGTATCCTACTTTGAATGGTTAAAGAATTTAAGCCACGTTCGTTTCGGTAGATTAAACAAGAAATGGGAAGAATCCTCAAAGAAACTCCTCCTCGACTTTGTTGAATCCACCACCAACAAAAAACTCACCGACAATGAAAGAAACATCATTATCCACGGTGCTGATGAAATCGATATCGTCCGTAGTGGTTTAGACTCTACTATGACTGTTGCTTGCGAAGAAACCCGTCGTACTGCCATTGAAAAGAACACCGATTACCGTAGCTCTGCTCTCATGAACGCCATCAACAAGATTGCTATTGTCTACGAAAGCTCTGGTAACATTTTCTCTTAAATATAATATGTATATTTGATTTTTGATTACTATACAAATAAAAAAAAATAGATATATTAAAATTTTTTGTATGTTTAAAATCAATTCTTTTTTAATCGTTTTATTTTTTTATTTAATACCATTGTTGGATATTTTTCTTTTGGAGGATTTTTTAACCTTTATAATAATATTTTGGTTTTTCCATTTTATTCCTCCAAAGTTCTTCTTCTAAAAGAGAATACTTTATGATTGAACGTTCACCAAAATCATAAAAACCATTATTTCTAAATTCCATGAGAGGTCTTGGTTCAAGATAAGGGGTTGGACAAACTTTTGTTTCTTTTATAATCAAAGAAAAAGTAGAGATCCAGTTTGAAAGATTTGAGTAAAAGAATATCAAATTGGAAATTTGGGAATTGATCTTTAAAAGATTTTCTTACACATCGATAAATGATTCATTAATTTTAAAAAAAAAAAATTCACCCCACATCGAATTTGTATGGAGTGGACACCCCGTGTAATATTTAGTACTAACCTCAACCACACAAAATACTATTTTCGGGAAAATATGTGCCAAGTTTTTTCTCATCATTTTTTCCCACACTACATTTGATATTTAATACCATCTTTTAGTGCCAATTGTGTATGAAATAAATATGTAACATGATCAAAGTTACATAGTATTGTTGCAATTATTGTTTTTTTGGACAAGATCTAAAAGCATACTTTCCAACAAGATTGAAAAAAGAGCCCATTTTGCTTTCGACCTAATAAATCTTAGGACAGATGCGAAAATAAAAAAAACCTAAAAAAAACAAAAAAATTTATTCATATTTGTATATCACATTTCCCAAAATGAGATCCAAACCAAATGGATCAAAATCTCATCCTTTCGATGAACAAACTACAAAACCAGTAGCTGTTCGAGAGAGGGTAAAGAAAGAAGAAGAGGAAGAAGAAGGACAAGATTGCAATTCATGCTCTTCCTCTTCGTCATCGGATAGTCTCTCTAGTTATGATACTGATAATTTAACTGATACTACAGACACCACCTCACCACTCTTGTCGCCATCCAACCAATCAATAAACAATAGTACTAGTCGTAATAGTAATACTAAAGCATCTTCAAACTTCAACAGATATGTTACATTTATAATTATTGTTTGTGCAGTAGGTCTCTACCTGGGTTTTAGTAGTATTGTGTACGAACAGACACTACAACAACAGCAGCAAGCAGATGATTGTTGTTGTAATTCAGGATTGGACAAAGACGATTATTGCTGTGATCTATTGTTATTGGATAAAGATAATAAACGTCTTTCATTATTCTATCACAATCACAAAGGAAAATCAATAGAGAAAACAAAGACCGCTATTTTATCTCAATACACCAAAAACAAAGAAAAGACAGAGATACGTCCATTAAATATCCACTTTTCATCGCCACTCGATAGAATGGAAGCGTCTGTGTCATTTATAACAAAACTAAATGAAATTCTTCATCTTGACACAGACAACATAGAGACACTCAAACATATCCATGATTTTAGAAATTCATCTCAAATACATAGAGATCTCATGCAACAGGTAAAGAAGTGTCCTACCACTGTATTCGTTTTCCATCTTTATAACGTCACCTCTCCTCAAGTGCAACCTACATTGAGTGAAATGTTTCCCAACACCAGTTATCTTGTCGACACTGGATATCTGGAAAAGATACTTGGTGGCGACTTTAGTATGAGTAATCAAGAGTACTCGATCTACAAGAGATCGATATTCATCTTTTTATCCGACCTGGGTCAAAGTGAAATCAACAATAGCAACAACAAATTAACATACTTTGACAAAGAAGTCATTGTTAATAATGCAGCAAAAGAGCATCTCAGTCATAGATTTGTACATAGAATTAGAAGTGTAATCCCATTGAATGATTGATGATCACCATTGTAAATAGAATAGAATAGAATAAAATAAAATAAAAGGTCGGTGTGATTTATTATTATCAATCACTATGAAGGTAATATCATTGTGTTTAAATGGGAGAATGCATACCTAGTTTAGTATCAAACTCTAGTCTTAATTCCAATTGAAGGTCTTCAAACCATTTCTTGTAGAGGTTCTTAACAAATTCATCTAAAATGATGACGACAATGGCCCAGGCGAACAAGACAATGTACAATTCCCATGAGACTTGTTTGAGCAAATGGATGCCGCCAATGGCTTTTAACGAGATGAAGGAGAATGCAATTTGGAGTGATAGACACAAGATAACAATGCCAACCCAAACATAGTTTCGAAGGGGATTGAATTTACGAATGGATTCAGTGTGATGGATAAAACTGATGCTTGTGATGCAGAGGTAATAGACAAAGGCAAACATCATGATGTTTTGAGAGACGAGCAAGGCGTCAGAGTAGCTGACGTCGGGGTTACTACGTCCGTCCCAATCAGACAGACTTGCACCAAAAATATTGGCCCAACTGGCGCCCGTGAGTGAATGGAGGGACCATAAAAAGAAAAAGGTGGTCAGGAGAATAGAGGGCACGAGTCTGATGGCTATGTATTGGGCAAAGGTGGGAATGTGTTTAAACTCTTTGTTGTTCTTGGGACTGAGTGTCGTCATGACGCCACGCTCCTCGGGTGTGGCGAGGAGGGAGAAGCCGATCAGTGGAATGATGATAAACTCGAGCCACATGAGTTGGAGGCCTGTCATTGGAACCTCACCCACCACACCGTCCTTACCCAAACTGACGGCGAGTATGCCGGCCAACAGGGTCATCAATACGAGCGACATGCTGGCACTGAGAATAAACAAAAGACACTGACGAGTGTTGGTCAATAGTTGTCTGCCGATGTGGAAGAACTTGAGGATCTCGTTGAAATCTGTACGACGATGAAACACGAGTGAGCAGGGCAAAGAGGTGATATCACTGCACAGCGAATGGGTCGAGGGAAACTCGGATGGCACACGTTTTGTCTCTATGTGTGAGGCAGTCATGGGCAGGTGGGATGTGATAGAGGTGGTTTCGAAAAAGTTTCTCGATGTCAACAAGGGCAGTGGGTCACTCTTGCTGAGTGGAAGGTCCAGACATCTTGGCACGGCTGGCTCCAAAGAAAAGGCCAGATCCGATTGGCAAAATATCGATGTGTTGTCATAGTTGAGAGCACTGCCGATGCAGCAAACAACCTCTCCATTCTCCTGCAGGATTCTAATCATCTCCTCTTTAGTCTTTTTGTCGCTGTCGGAAAACATAGGCACCAAGAGTGGAACGTTGTCGACTTCTTCCAAATGCTTACGAATGGATGAAATACCTTTGGGCAATCGGGATGGTCCCTCTGGAATCTGGGAATCGTTTGGTCCTGGATCACGTAGCGAGATACAACAATTCCAATCGGTCTCCAAACCGAGTTTATTGGCAAACGATGTGCTTGCTCTACGATCATCGTCAGAGAAATACACAAATCTTATACCGGCTGCTCTGAGGACTTCGACAAAATGATTGGAATGGGGTTTTGGAAGCACCTTCATGCCAGCCATACCGATAAACACTTGGTTCATTTGTAACTGCTCCAAGAGATCGTTGTTGTCCAAACTCATGTTGGCCAACTCATCACCAATGCAAGAGTCTCCCAAACTTGAACCATTGTATCTTTGAATCATAATCTCATCCAACTTTGATTTCAAATCATCGTTTCCAATACTATTGTTGTGTGAATGGCTAATCAAATGATCATCAATCACCAAATGAGGAGTTGATGTATCAATTTCAAAAATATCATTTTCTTCATCTTCTTCTTGTTGTCGTTGTCTTTCTTCTTCTTGTTGTTGTTCAAGTTGTTTTTGTTTCTTTTTATCTTTCTTACTGCTACTACTCTTCTTTCCTTTCTTTTTCTTTTTATCTTTATCTTTGTCGTCTTTTTTACTGCTGCTACTGCTACTCTTGAATCTCTTCTTTGAAAACATTGATGTTCTTTTCTTTTTCTTTCTAGAGTCAGATTCTTCGGATTCACTATAGGCAATCACTTCGGCCATTGGCGGAATGTGATCACTTTCAGTCTCGCTATCATTGTTGGAGTACTCTGCTTCAACTTCTTCGTCATCTAGATTTTCAACATTCAAGATAATGGGAGGATCAAGCTCGGTAATGGTCATTTCAATGACTTGGTCTTCATCGCCACTGTTTCCTTCGTCGTCAGAGTCGTCTTCGTCCACTGAATTTTCATTGACATCGTACTCATCTTGATCATCATCATCGTCTGATGGAACGATCTGGATCTTTTTAATGGCAGCATTTCCACCATCAGATTCATTGCCACTCTCAAACTCGAGCTCCACAGGAGGAAGGTTCAATAGATTGGATACATTGGACAATAGACTTGGTTTTCTTGGATGATTGGCGTTGTTTCTGTTGCTTGTTCTTCTCTTTTTCTTCAACTTGGGTGTAGGGCCCAATGATCCGGGCAATGGCGACTCGACGACAATCACTATATCGTTGCCTGGTGTTTTGGGCGAAAGGAATCTATCATTGGATGGAAGTGGAGATAATGGCGAGATGTCAACCTTCTTTTTAGCAGCACCAGTGTTGGTGTTGGTTGTGGCAGAAGGGTGAGAGCTACCTTGCTCAATCAAACTTCCACTCGATGTCAGAATACTACCGGAGGCTTGTTGTTTGTGTTGTTGTTGCTTATCGTTTTGTGTCTCAATGCTCTTGGAGGCGATCTGTGCTCGTAGGCTGGTGTTGGCGGGGTCGTTAGAGTGGGATTTGCTGTTCTTTCGTGAGTGGAAAGTGTTGCTCGAGAATCTAATGTCGACCAACGGACTGTTGACGCTACCGTTGGAAAAGAGCTTTTTGAATTGAGGCTCGATGGGCTTGTAGGCAAAGGCGATGGCTTTGAGGCTCTCGTTAGAGACCCATTTGTGGTACAGTTGTCTGACAAGCTCACGCTCTCTTTCGCCAAAGTTTTTGAGTGTCTCACCGTCCCAGTATTGCTGGCAGTTCTCCATGACGAGCTCGGTGCTGCCCTTGGTCAACAGTTGGAGGGTCTCGGAATTGATGTCTTTGGACACCAGCGATATCATGTATGGGGTGGGCTCGACGGTTGGGTCACTGGGATGGTGTTGTTTGCATGAATGGTGTTGGGTGAGCGTATGGATCTCCTTGAGACGAACATATTGGTTGGGAACATCGTCAGAGAAGCCAATCTCTTTGGCGAGCAGACAGAGACACTGCGAGTTGGAGTCAGAGGTGTCTTCGCGGTCTCTGATCAACTGGAGCTTGGATGCCTGGTCTTGTGAGAAACTGGTGCTGGCGGGAATGGTCGACGAGGATGGACGCGAGAGGTCAGAGTTGATGCGGCATGTACGATTGAGGATGCAGTCGAGACCCAAGGGTTTGAGTGAGTTTATGTGATCGCGCCACTGATTGTCGCTAAAGGTGATAGAGTATTGGGTGTGGCTGTACTCGGACGAGAGCTCAAGACGCACGAGCTCGTCTTTGAGAAAACTAATCTCGCCAATTGTGTTGACAGGCTCTGACACAATGCCCTCTTTATCAATGCAGCAAATGACCGTGGTGCTGGCAATGCTGTGGAGTAGATGAGAAGAGTGAGAAAAGGCGACATGCTTGGTGCTCAAAATGGCCTCCCAATAGTTTAAGAGCAGTTTGAAAGGGATGTCGGGGATCTTGTCATCAATGACATCAGAGTCAAAGTTTAGGGCAGGGTGGTTCTCACTAATCTCGCCCTTGAGCGAACGCTCTTGGAGCACGTCGAATAGTGCCAGGAGCTTGGCGTGGCCAATAGAGTATGTGATTAACAACAACACACAGGGAAGCATGACAAAGCTGAATGCAATGATGAGATTCACCTGACGGATGATGAGGAGGTCGACCAAGTCACGCTCGTCTTGGAAAATCGAACGAAATATATTGGCAAACAAAGACACAGCGACAGAAGCCCACAAGAATCGCTCAATGACGACATAGATGTAATTGATGGCGTTGATGACGGGATTGATTGGTCGTCTTTTATCGGGCTCATCAATCGACATGGAGATCTGGTTAAAGCAGGGTGTCTCTTTTAACAAGAAGCAGCTTCTGCCCGACTGAAATAGTTTCTCTCGGAGTGGCTGTGTGTCGTCCTTTGAGAGTGATGGGTTGGAGAGCAACAGTTTTTGTTGGAGGAGTTCGCTCGTGTACACCTCGTCTGGTTGTAAATGAATGTCTCTGAAATCGGGTTCAATGCACTCCAAATGCACGGGCACGAGTTCGCCTTCTCTGAGACTGACCAAGTCGCCCTGAATGAGGAGATTGATGGGAACCTTTCGCCAACGTTGATCTCTGCATACCGATAAAAGAGATATACTATCCGACACTGTTGTCACGCCGTCCTGTAGGTTATCGCCATACTGTTGATATCGTTTCAAGTGTCCTCGGGCCTTTGATATTGTTTCGTTGTGTTCCAACTTTAACTCTCTGTTGTGCATGTATAAATATAATACAATAAATAATAACAATAAACCTGCCTGTACAATCAAATACACCGATTGAAACCCATGCTCGTATCGTAGACCATACGCTATAATCAATAAAAATACACCTAAAATATACAACATTGGTGTAACCTTTAACAACTCTTTTTTCAATATCGATATTGATGAAAATGGATTACTAGCCTCCTTTGTTTCTAATATTTGATTGACCAACGCTATTAAATTTCTATTATCATTGTTATTATTATTAGTATTCTACAGAGTATCTAATGTCTAACTAATAAACACCTACTCTGTTACATATTTACTAGTTAAACCAGTTTCAGGATGTTGATGTATCTTTTGATTGTCTGAATAGGTGTCAAAGAATGATACACTAATATCATCTTTAATTGACACTGGTGATGATTTATTATTATCATTGGCTGATAAACTATTTCTTTGTGTATTGTTTTGTTGACTATGACTTCTATTATGTGTATTTCCTTTTTCCTTATTCAATATTGTAGGAGACTTATTCCCATTGCTGTTGTTACTATTTCCTTGACTATGACTTCTAAATCTATCAATAATAATTACATTACTACTTTGTTTGCTATTAGCAGCTGTGGTAGTAGTGGTGGAAGTAGTATTACTATTACTATTATGATTGCCACTGTTATTCTCGTCAATTGATTCTGAATAGTTGGTATTGCTATTATTATTATTACTACTACTACTGATACTAGTATCTTTATCCATTGTGTGCGTGCGTGAATATGTATATGTGTGTATACAAATATCGATATGTGTTTAACTAGCTAAAGATACTACTATCTATATACACCTTATCAGTGTATATAATCTTGTAAAAGTAATTTATACTACTATTCTTGTAATATTTGCAAGATATATCTTGTCAAAAAAGATATGTATATGATAAAAATAATAATATGGTGTTTGTTCTATTTCGGTTTTGTCAGATGAGGAAAAATTTTTAAAAAAAAATTATTTTAAAAAAAAATTAAAAAATAAAAATATCTTTAAATTGCTTTTTGAGGTTTTGAAAACAATATTGATAAAAATGAGATATATGATTATTTTCATTATATAGAGAAAAAAATAAATATCTATCTTTTGAAAAAGTGATCAAGTGTGGCCCGCAGTGATTGATCTTGCCAATTGTTTTTTTTTTTTTTTCCTTTTTTTTTTGTTTTTTTTTTTGAGTTCTGCAAGATTTGCAATAAATAGCAATTACTGCTTATGCAATAAAACAAGAAAGAATGATGATGATTAGATGTATAAATAAATTAAATAAAATCAATAACTTTGTTATTGGAAACACTGTAAAGAGAAGCTATGGCACTAGCACTACATTGATCAGCAGAAGATCACTCACCAGTTTGTGCAGTTTGGGTGAACAATCATCGAGTGCACTCTCTATGACATCCACTTTACAAAGAGCTGCCAAAAAAGGCGGCAAAGGCGACAAAAAAGGTGCAGAAGAGACACCCTATGATAAACTCTCTGCTGTTGACTTGAACCCCATGAAAGAGCAATGTGAACGTACAATGGAGTTTCTTTTCAGAGAGTTTGGCAATATTAGATTTGGTCGTGCCGGTCCAGAACTTTTGGAGAGAATCAATGTAGAGACTCCATCAGGCCCCATGCAACTATCGCACATCTCGATGATCACCATCAAGGATCCACTCACACTCCACATCACACTCTATGACACTGAACTTGTCAAGGCCGTAGAAAAGGCCATTCAAACTTCAAATCTCGAAATCACACCCATTGTCCAAGGCTCACTCATTCGTGTATCACTTCCCAAACCAACTCAAGAGCTCCGTGCTAAATTGGTGAAGCAAGTCAACTCGATTGCAGAGGAAGCCAAAGTTAGTATTAGAAGACATCGTAAAGATGGCAATGACTTGATGAAACGTTATAAACTTGTAAAAGATGATGAAAGAACTCTTGAAAAGAACATTCAAAAGGTTACAGATGACTATGTAGCAAAAATAACCAAATCAACTGACTCTAAACTCAAAGAAATAAATCAATAAATAATAATCATACACAAACAAAATAAATTTAAACCTATATATCTGAATCTAAATCTAAATCACAACTACATATACACAATATATATCTAAATCTAAATCTATATATCTCAATAAATGTGTATATATCTAAAATCCCTAAACCATATTAATATTGATATAAGATTTTAAAATAAAAGAAAAGATATAATTTATTTTAATGGAACAAATCTAGATGAACCAGTAGCACCAATACCTGGACGACCGTGCATAACGGTTTTGTATGAAAGAGAGAATTCACCAGTGTAGTGACCAATCATTTCTGGCTTGATTTCAAATTGGTTGAAAACTTTACCATTGTAAACACCAACAACAGAACCGATCATTTCTGGGACGATTAAGATA
>AJWJ01000674.1:0-10878 GCA_000277445.1 Polysphondylium violaceum | reverse complement strand
CTGTCTCTTCCACTCAAATAGAATAAAAATTTTTTTTTGGATATAAATTAAAATTAAAACAAATTTAATAAATAATGGGATTGATCCTATTACTTGTTAAAGGGTTTTGTGACTGAAGAAACACAAGGATAAACTATAAATAATAAAGTATTGAGATTTTAAATTGAAGATATAGACTAAAAAATAGAATTCATTTGGTATTTATTGTTTTTCATGACACAAAGATTTTTTAAATAAAAAATGGGATTGATCCTATTACATTTATTCCCAGATATTATTGATGAAGATCTTTTTTATTAAATTTTGTAATAATATATAGAAACTAAAGAAAAATATTATTTAAAATAGGATATATTGGAGAGGACAAAAATAAATACAAAAGCTATATTTTGAAAACCGACTTAAATGATTTTAATTTATTGTTTTTATTTTATAAAGACTAAGTTTTTGAAGATGAGGCAAAATTCTCTTGAATAAAGACTTCAAAGGATTTGGGTTGATGACCAGTGAGTTGTTGGACACCCATGTAGACGGTATTGGTTTTGTTTTCAACGACAGTTTCAAAGATAATGGCGAGATATTGAACACTGCTTAGAGACATTCCTTTGGATAGACATACTTTTTCGAAGTCTGTGGGGTTGACATCGTTGTACTTGACGTTCTTGCCAGTATATTTGGAGAGGAGTCCACAAATTTGTGGATAGGTAATCGGGGCAGGACCGGTGATGTTAATGGCTTGGTTGTCATATTTACCACTCTCTTCCAAAAGTAAACTGGTGGCACAGCCACCAATATCTTGAGCAGATACCCAAGCAATGGCGTGGTCACCAACCGGGGCTGTAAGACCACCTTGCTTGAGCTCATCCTTCATGAATCCGTCAGTTAAATTCTCCATGAAAAATTGTGGTCGGAGGAAAGAGTATGGAATACCAGAGTCTTTGATCAAAGTTTCAATCTTGAAAATTGGGAAACGCTCAGCATTTAAAGCAGAGAGGAAAACAATCTTTTTAATCTTTTGGGATTGTTTTAATTCATCGATAAATGGTTCTATATATTTCTCTGGTTTGTCATCCAAAGGTAAAGCCATCAAAAATACTCTATCAACACCATCAAGAGCACACTTCCATGTTACCTTCATAGTGTAATCAAATTTTCTAAAGGTAGTGTTTTTAACGAACTTCATCTCTTTAAATTTTTTTTCATCTCTGGCACCAACCAATACAATTTGGCCTTTTTTCTCCAAATGTTTAACAACATGACGACCACAACTTCCAGTACCACCTATAACTAATATTTTACCAACCATTTATAAATTAATTAATTAATTACTATCTATTAATTTTTTATACCCAGTATTTCTATCAATGAAATAATAATTTATTAAATATTTCGTAATAACTTGATTTTCACTGTTATTGAAATTCTATAAAATTAAATAAATTTTAAATAGTAAATCTATTGGATACAATGAAAGTTAATAAATCCATTGGTATACGACAATTATTAACCTTGCATTTCTTTTATTCTGTGCGTGAGTTGATTTATTATTTATTTGTTTCCATTTTTTTATTTTTGTGCAAAGGGGGTGTGAATTTTGTTTATGTGTGGTGATTATTGTTTTAAAAGACTTTAATTTATTAGATTTATTGTGGTGGGAATTTTTTGTGTCAAAAATAAAAAATTTATCCATAATTTAAATTAGAATTTCAAATATTTACCGATAAATTTTTCAGAGCGCTGACAGGTCATTCTCTAATTTTTTTTACGTTTGTGTGGTGAATTTTTATGAAGGTCCGTGGTTATTACATTTAAAAATTATTAAAAATTTTTGTTTTATGAAATTTGGGAGGTCGGTACAGCCATAGGGGCATTAGATTTGTCTTTTGTAGTTGATAGGTAAGGCACGCGCGAAGAACCGAAAAGGGTGTTACGTGTAAAATTTTGTACTTTTTAAATATATATTTACAATTAAAGTTTATTTATTTTCTATTAATCATCTGTAGAGAGTATAGACAGCTCTACAATAAAAGGATGTTGATTTGAAAATAAATGTTTATCTATTACTATTTCTTCTTGATTCTGATAAGCTAAAAAGAATAATAATAATAAAATTGTTAGTTTTTTAATATTTGATAATGAGAATGATAATGATAATTACTATTTGAAAATAAAAGATTTCTAAATACATCCAAAACTGCAACAGTAAATTTCCAATCTTGATTTACAAAATCCACAAATATTAGTTTTATGGTAAATTTTGAATGTGATAATGTAATAGAGAATCTGTGACCTTGAAATGACTTGAACCAACAGCTTGCTTTAAAATCCAATGTGATAAAATCTTTATAAATTTCAACATACTCTTTAATATAATGATTCTTTTTGGATTTTTTTAAAGGTTGAGTTGGAGTTGAATTATTACTCTTTGGTGATGTTGATGATGATGATGATGATGAAAAAGAAGAGGGGGGAGGTGAAGAGGAAGATGATGTTGGTTCTATTTGTCTCTTGGAGGGTGTTTGTGGTGTTGTTGGTGGTGGTAATTTTACATCATGTTTTGTTCTTTTTCTAGTAATGGGAGGTGAAGTCGTCGTGGTTGTAGTTGTAGTTGTTGTAGTAGTGGTCTTTGTTGTAGTTGGTGATTTAATTGGAGTTGATGATGATGATGATGATTTTATTGGTGATTTTATTGGTGATAATTTAGTGGTTGATGATGAAAAAGATTTAATTGGTGATGTAATATTATTTGAATTTACATTTAATCTAAATAATTTATCTCGAAGATCTTTGATAATTGATTCTGATTCGTCAAGTCTTGATTTCAAAACAAGTACCTGAGTTTGTAAACTATTTTTATCTTTTAATATTTGATCAATGTGAGCCGATCCATAGTGTTGAACCAACTCTTTTCTTTTACAAGTATGTTTTCCATCATAGGGACAACACACGACTGTCTCTGGACAAATGACATTATAATGATTGACAAAATCCTTTCTCTTTAAAATGACTTTACAATGACATAAGACATCTGTTTCCAAACATGCATCTCTAATATGTTTTTCTACCAATTGTCTAGTGTTGGTAAACTCTTTACACTGAGCACAAGTGATTGTGATGTTCTGACATTGATCATAATGCGCTTGAATTTGTTTTCTGACACATGTAAATTTGCAATGTTCACACGACACTAAAAACTCTAGACATTTTTGTCTATGTGATTGATAGTCTTTAAACATAATAGTACAAACTCTACATGCTTCACATTGAATCATTCTATATTGACATATCTCTAAATGTGTTGCTAAATCTTTATATTTCATTGTTAAACATGGTGTTTCTATTGCTTTATGTTTTAATTTATTTGTACAAGGACATTCCACCTATAGTAATAATAGTTATTTGTATAATTAGATTTGTGTATTCATTTTTATAACAAGGAGTACTTTACCATTTCTTCTGACAACATTTTCTCATAAAAAAAACATCTAGAAAGTGTATCAAAACTAATATTCTTTCTACATATTGGACAAAATGTATGGGTAGGTCTATTATTTGAAACTTTCCAACATTGTGTACAAAATAAATGACCTATAAATGTTGTATTAGTTTAATAAAAAAATAAATCAAATAATAATAAAAAACATACCACCTAAACATTGATATTGAGTAGGTTTAATTAAACAACAACCTTGACATTTATACTTTTCTTTATCGTTTGTAATGATAATATCATCAATTTTAAAAGTTTGATCTATATTTAATACACTTGTTTTAGATTTTAAAAAGGTATCATAGTTTACTCTTTTATCTTCAAACTGTAGTGTATTTAATGCATTTGTAATCTTTTGAAACATCAATACAGCTTCATTTGATTTATTCTTGTCTGGATGATATTTCTTTGCCATCTTTCGATAGGCTGCTTGTATTTGAGATGTTTGTGCATTTTGATTAATTTCTAGTACACTATAATAATCATCCCATTCTTCTACTAGTGACATGACTATTATTATTTACTACTACTTTTATTATAATATTTATCTTTGGTTCATATGAGCAATAAGTTTGGTTGTTAAAAATTCGATTAATTTTGCGAAAAGGGGGAAATGAGATAAATTTCAAAAAATTTTTTTTTTTTTTTTTCACTTTTGTAAAATTTTCCTCTGTCATCTATTTCATTGTTGTTAGATATCTAACAATGAATCACGAATAAAAAGATTTATTTTTTTTTTTTGATCAAACATATTTTTGAAAACTTTGTATTTTTTTTTTTATTTTTTTTAGATTGCAACACATTTATCACTTGTTTTAAAAAAATATTTATTTAATCTTATCATCTCTTTAAATCTTATTGCTGTTTACAAGGGCTTGAAAATGGAATTTCACCAGATTTTGGAATGAAATCAGGAGTAGAACCTTGAATTTCAATTAAACATCTTTCATTTTCATCAATATAGGTTTGAATATCTAGATTATGATTGAATCTAAAATAAGTACCATAGGGTGTAAGAACAGCATATCTACCATACTCTGTTGGTAAAATTGTAAATTTACAACCATGATCAAGTGAGACGCTTGTTGTTACCCTTGTACCTTGACCTCCTGGTCTCGAGCATAGATAGTCACCATAACAATTTCTAATGGCTACTTTGTAACCATCCAACTCTTGAATGTAAAAGTAGGATTGAGGGTGAACGGTTGGAGTAGATCCACAATTATAAAAAACATAATGATTTCTCCAATTTTTTAAAAGGACTTTACGATTCCATACATCATAACCAAATTTCTTTTTCTCTGCCAAAATTTGAGCTTCTTGTTGTATTCTTTGTTGTTCAAGTATTACTCTTTGTCTTTCTGCTTCTTCTTTTAGTCTCATTAATTGAATTTCTTTTTCTCTTGCTTCTTGTTCTCTTAATAAAGCCCTGTTTTTTTCATCTTGTATTGCTTGAAAATGTTTATCAATATTACTATTCATCAATGAGGAATTTATAGAAATAGATTGATTGCATCCCATTAAATGAATAAGTAGTCTAGTTCTTGCATCCGTTCTATTTTCTTTTTTTTCTTGTTCATCAGCGGTCAAATTATTTAGATGAATTAATTTATTACATGTCGCCAATATTTCTCTAATATCTGAACTCTCGTTCATCATAGCATTTTTATCGGCTTCACATTGACTAGGTTCTTTATATTTTGGAAATCTAGTTCTCACAATGGTTGTAATATGAGCTACATCTTGACCAAAAATAGTTTTGAGTAATTTATATGTAAATATTTCTTGTTGACTAAACTTTCCATTAAAAACATAGATAATTTGATGAATACTCGATAGTGTTGAAGAAGAAAATGTAGAGGCCATTCTATCAAGCACCTCTCTTTCAGTTAGGCTCGTATCACCCAGACCACAAGTATCTTTAATAATATAATTTACACCATTATGATGAATAGTTTCACTTTTAGATTCTTTTGTCATTGATACACCATATTCTCCTTCGGGAAAAATATCTTTATCAACGATTATATTACAAATTGTTGATTTACCAGTTCCTGATTTCGAAAGAGAGATAGAGAATGAATAAAAAGTTTTTTAAAAAAAAAAGTTATCAATTAATTTTTACCTGTTTTTCCTACTACTAAAATTGTTTTACTTGGTGTCATTTTTATTATGATAATAAAAATGAATTCAAAAGCTCTTTTTATACTTTTGTTGTTCAAGTGAAAGTAAATTTTAAGTTTTTGTTTTTTTCAAATCTTGATACAAAAAAAAAAAAAAAAGATAAAAATTAAATTTAAAAAAAGCCATAACGAAAATATCTTATTCAAATATGCACAGTTCACCACTTCCTGGAAGACCTTCAATTTCTGATTTATCAATTACAATTTCATTTTCGGGATTTGTATCATATGCTAAAATAAATTTAGTATTAATATTAGTAAAAAAAAAAAAATCAATAATTCAATATAAACATACTTTTTGAAAATAAAATAGTTTTAAAACTACAATAAAATGTGATTGAAAATTTCCAATGAAGTGGTACTGGATGACCAAAAAACCTTAAAACAAAGTGATGGCCCGTTTTTTCAATTGAAAATTTATGACCTCTATATGATTTCCACACATATCTTTGATGTAAAGATAAATCGATTCTATCTCTATAAATACAAGTTCCTTGTCTTTGAATTTGTAAATCATGGGCATTTAATTTTCTTTGTTTTTCAATATAATTATTCTTATTCAACTCCAATAGTCTTTTCGTTCTTGATGTTATAGGATTTAAAAAATTTAGATTGTCATCTTGATCATCGTCATCTTGATCATCACTATCTTGAAAATGTTTCATATAAAAATCTGGAGTTGTTCTTTTTCTTTTTTTTGGTAAACTTGGTTCCTCTTGATCATTATTTTCTTTTTGTCCAATATCAATATCTTGTTCATCATCTGTGTCTCTATAATTACCACCATCACCTATATTAAAGTCTTGTTCACTTTGTTGTTGTTTTTCCTCTTCTCCTTGTTCTTCTTCACTTGAAAAATTTTGATTATTATTAGATTTAACTCTTTTTGGTGTACCACTTTGTTGAATAGGTGAACTATATAAATCCTCTTCTTCTTTATTATCATTATTATTACTATTAATACTATTATTATTATTATTATTATTATTATTATTATTATTATTATTATTATTATTATTATTATTATTATTATTTAATATATTTTGAAAATCATTTTTTAATTGATCCAATTCAATTGACAGAGTTGAATATTTATCATTATATTCTTTTAACTTTAAATTTAATTGATCTATTTCTCGTTGATGAGTATTTTCTAAATTTAAATTTAAATTATCAATTTCTCTTTGGTGAGTATCTTTTAAATTTAAATTTAATTGATTAATTTCTAATTGATGAGAATCTTTGAGTTGTTTAATTTCTAATTGATGAGAATCTTTTAATTGCTGAAATAGTTTTGGAGTTTCGATAGTGTTTACTTTATCGAGTTTAATTAATTTTGCTTCAGATTCTTTGAACCTTGATTGAAGAGTGGCAGTCTTGAGATTGATATTTACAATTTGAATTTTTAAATTTCCAATCTCTGTGTTTTTATTGTTCACTTTATTCAATAACTCTAAAATTGTCTCTTCTTGTTTTAGACTTTTTGTTTGAATTTCACCATATTCTTTTTTCAAAGAGGTATTATCTGCTTTACATTGATTCAATTCTTTTGTAATCTCTGGTATTCTAATATTATTGAGTTGTTGTATTTCTTTTAATGAATTTGTTAAATCTAAATTTGATTTACAAAACTGTGAATTTAATAATTGTAAATGATTTGATAATACTAAATTCTTTTTTTTATATTCTTCTATTTCTTTAATTAAACTATTATTACTCATTATATTATTAATTAAATTATTATTATCGATACTATTATTACTTATTAAACTATTATTATTATCATTATTAATATCACTACTAATTAAGCTATTATCACTCCCATTATTATTATTTTTTAATAATCTTAAATCTAAAACTTCTTTTTCAAGATGAAAATAAGATTGAAGAATGGTTTCGAAATGATACTCAAACAAATGGGATTTAATATCTTTTCGCTTTACTCTAGGAAATTTACAATTTACATATGTACAAACTATATATACTTCAGGACAAGATTGAATGTGTTGAGAAGTTTGAGATCTAGTGATAATATTAAAACAATGATTACATTTTACATTTGCACTCGGACATTGTTCATTTACATGTTTAATGAGTTCCATTCTTGGACCAGAGAATTTGTGACACAAACTACACAACATTGGTCTCGCTGTACATTGAGTTTGTAAATGACTCTCTAACAATAATCTAAAACATCTATTTTTACAAAATTCACAAATGATCACATCACTAGGGCATGAAAACTTGTGTTCTTGAAATCCTTGATATGTCATCCTATGACATTGTACTCCTTCCCCTTTACATCCTACTGGTCTATATATACATTGAGAGAGATGATTTTCTAACTGACTATATTTAATTTGTTTACATATTTTTCCTTTAACTCTAAGTGATTTTGAATATGGACATATGACCTAGATGTTATTTATATATAGATATATTAATTATTAAATTTATATATTATTAATAGTCTATGATGTTTAGAATATCTTACATTTTCATTTGATAACATTGATTCATAATATATGTTTCTTGAAAGTCCATCTGTTTTATTGATCATTGTAGGAGGTGTTTCTGTACACTCTGGACAATTACCTTGTTCTTTTCCCATAAATGTTTTATCCCAACATTTCTAATGTTTATTTATATATACATATCCATATTAATATATGTTATCTATCTCTCTCGACTATTAGTATGATATTATAAAACTTACTAAACAATATAAATGACCTTTTAAACATTGATATTGATTAGCTACCACTTCCAAACACATTTTACAAGTAAACTTTTCTTTTCCTGCGAGTATATCTGATAAACGATAAGGTAAACTATATTCTTTCATATAATCTCTAGATTGCGTTTCTTTTATATATTTCTCTACCTGGATAGGTGGTCCAGTCTGAGCGATCATTTTACTTATTACCTATATCTATACATATTATTATTATATATATAAAATAATAATACTAATACTAAACAATAATAACACCAATGAAAAATAAAAACAAAGATCTTTGTTTCTACAAATAAAAATTCAACAAAATTTAAAAAAAAAAAAAAAAGAAATCAACGATTCGGGTTTGAAAAAGGTGTTATTACCAAGGGTTTATAATATTATTATAATTGATCTATTACGAAAGAGAGTATTTTAAATCAAACCAAAAGGTGACATTTTACAAGAAGGATCACCAAAAGGTGATGTTATAGTCTTTGTAGTTGTAGTAGTAGGAGCAGTTATACTCTGTTTGTTTTGTTCTAGTTCTTGTTCTTGTTGGTGTAAGAGTAATGCAGAATCTAGTTTTTCTTGTGAAAGTTGTAGATATTCCAATTGTTTTTGTAGTTCTTGTTGCGTTTTTGTGTGAAGTTGTTGTTGTTGTTGTTGTTGTAGTTGTTGTTGTAGTTGTTGTTGTTGTTGCTTGACAGATCCTTTATAAAAACCTTTTAATAGATCATTGTATCTGATTTCTTGATGCGATTTATGACTAAAGGCGTTCATTGCACTAATTGAAACAAAACATTGGCCATCTATTGTAGAATCTGAATAAGGTATACTTGTTGAATCAATATCATCTTTTTCATTAATACTATTATTATTATCATTATTATTACAATCAAATGATTGTTGTTGTGTAGGATTTAGATATAATATAGAACCAAAAGTATCTAGAATATCATGATATCTAATTTCTTGATGTGATTTATTTTTATATGAATCCATTGCACTGATTGAAACAAACGTTTCACCGCCTATATTAGTAGGTGTATAAGGTATTCGATTATATAGTGCCATTATTATTATTATTATTATTATTACTATTATTACTATTAATATTATTATTATTATTATTATTCCTACTGATATATTAAAATGGAAATATAAAAGATTTTTTTTTTTTGAATTTACCCACTTTGGAAAATTCTTGAAGTAGCTTTTTCTCTATTTTTGAAAATTTTTCTTTGATTTTACAGATAAAAGAGTACAACACAATATCATATGCATCGTTTGTATGACGAAAAAAAAAAGGTTTTAAAAATTGACGGGATTGAGGAAAAGTGCAATTTATATGAAATTGAAATTGCTTGTCTGTCTGTCAATGGAAGATAAATATTCTTTCCAAGAAAAAACATTCTCAATAATGATTGATTGGTGATTGTACCAATAAATTTCAATTTCTTGATGGGCTGGTCCATTAGGTTTTCTTTTTTACCTTTAACCATCATTTATTCATTTGCAGATCAGCTTAGATAAAACTATAGATTTATATATATCATGATTCATATTCTAATTTATCCTGAGAGGGTAATTTTTATTATAGATTGTACTCTTATAAATTTCAAAAATAAAGTTTATTTTCAAATATAATTTTAATAAAAAATGAAGACCAAAAATGTAGAAAAACAAAAACCATGAATTAAAGATAAAAAAATAACCATGTCCAAGAGTACGAATTCTTGGCTTGAATATACCTTTTTTTCAAAAAAAATAGATCAAAGAGTGGGAAGAACATCTGTTCGATCCATTGTTTTGTTTTTTCCCGATAATTTAAAATTTCCCACTTCGCACTTTTCTTTTTTTATTTTTTCTTGCTGTCAAATGAGACTTTTTATAGACAAATTTTTATAATATAATTTATCTTTTTGAAATCTCTATCATTAGAAAATATTTGTTTGGTGTATTTTATTTTCACCCACTTAGAATATCTAGATAAACATTTATAAATTTACTGTAGATCTAGGATGGGATCTCTATATTAAAAGCGTCATATTTCGTTAAAGTCTCAAGGTTTTCAAGTTCTATGAACATGACCAAAACAAACCCAACATGAAGAAATAAAAATAAATTGTGTAAAACAATTACAAAGAAAATAATAATAAAGAGAACAATGAAGCAAGATTATATATCATTATTTTTAGATCATATCCATTTGCCTCTGGATTTTAAAGTAAATAATTTAAATGATTTAGGTTTGGTGATGAAAGCAACTCAAGTTTATGTACCTTTTAATAATTTAGAGATTTTAAATGGAACCTACGGAGAGGTGACTAGAGAATCAATTATACAAAAGGTGTTGATTGAAAAAACAGGTGGCCTATGTTATCATTTAAATTTGGTGATATATTATTATATGCAAGAGATTGGATTGGATTGTTTTTATGTAAAAGTGTTACCAAGTGACAAGAATTCTCATTTAAATCATCACC
>AJWJ01000673.1:0-10906 GCA_000277445.1 Polysphondylium violaceum | reverse complement strand
TTTTTTCTGCTGGTGTCACCCTTTTTAAAAATTTATTGTTATCGAAATCACTACGAAAACACAGTATCCCTCCTACTATAAAAATATATCTATATTTAATATTTAATCATAGATATATAATCATAAAATGAAAACTATTGTTAGTTTACTCGTTTGTGTCTTGGTATTTTGTATGGTTGCCAATGCTGCCCAATTCAATTTCCAACCACAAAATGATTGCAGCGTGACCCCATTTTGTAAATTTGATCAACCAGAAAATTGGGGCAACGCTAATAAAGTCCCAGGTCAAGATGATGATGTAACCATTGATTTTTCAGCAGCTAAATACAACACCATTCAATATGTTACCACTACATCAAACATTACTGTCAAATCACTCACTATTTTGGGTAACGGAAACAGTGGTCTCCCAGATCTTACCAGTTGCACCACCTTTACCATTGCCCAAAACGGCCTTGTTTTCTTGGTCACTGGCGCAGTTAAACTCACCAATGCCAAGATTGCTCTCGCTTCCAACGATGAAAAATCAAATGTTGGCCAATTGATTCTCTCTGAAGGCAACTTTGATGGTGATGACATCTTTATCAATTTCGATAACGTCAACAGTGACGTACTCTCTAAATTCAATATCAAAGGTGAAAGTATTGTTGGTCTTTTTAACGACGTTGTTTTCTACAATACCCCCAAATTTACTGAACACACCACCATCATTGGCGGTGGTAATCACATCTATAAAGCTGGTCTCATGGTTCAATACAAAGCCACTTTTAACTACACCACCATCTCTGGTAACTCTAATATCGACAGTCTCACTGTAATTTCTGGTCTCGTCCTCAACAACAATGCTCAAGTATTCATTGATGGTGGTGCCAAATTCTCTGGATCTGCCAGTTTTGATGTCATGGGCGGTGCCTCTGTTATCTTTAGAAGCAGCGAGTTTGTCTATCTTGAAAATGTAAATATCGACGGTGGATGCTTTGTCAATGTCACCTCACCATCCAACTGCACCGGAATCAAAGGTGACGGTACACTCTTTATCGACAGCTCTGCCTCTACCAACATTATCGACTCTACCCTTACTCAACTCTTCCTCGCCGGTAACAGCTCTGTCAATCTCATCAACACTGCCGTCAACAATATGGCCAACTCTGCAACCAATCAAGGAACCCCAGGCGACGATTTCACCATTTTCCTCAACTTGGAAGGTACCGTTCAAATCAACGCTGCCAATCTTGCCCACACCACCATCACCTCTATCGATGACTCTTCTGTTACATTCACCAACCCAGATCAAGTCTACTTGGCCGGTCAAGCTGGTCTCATCATCACTGGTACTGTCACTGTCACTGGTCCAGGTACACTTAATGCTGGCCCACTCGGTATCAACCTCCAAGATCCACAAGGTAAATTATACTTGAACAACGGTGCCTCTGTCCGTGGTCCAGTTCTCAACACCCGTGGTACCATCTATCTCAACGGAAACAACGTTATCACTGGCAACTTTGACAACGTCTATGGTACCGTCGAGATCGACTACATTGGCAGCACCCTCGCAGTCAACGGTAACATGACTCTTAATCCAGAATCTTCTCTCTTTTTCTACAACAACGTCACTGCCGCTTCCAACTCTCCAGTGACCGTCTCTGGTTTCGTCCAACTTGGTAACTCTACCGTTTTGGTTGAATTTGATGAAACTGCCATCCAATTCAACACCAACTACAATTTATTACAAAGTACCCAATCCACCAGTGGTCAATTTGGCACTGTCAACTCTCTTGGCAATGGTAAATTACTCACTGATCAATCCCGTATCAATGTCGATCTTAATCCACAACAAACATTCACTGTCACCAGTCTTGAATTCTACACCACTCCACTCAAACCACATAAAATGGCTGGCTGGAAAGTTTTCCTCATTGTCTTCTCTATTTTAATTGTTCTCGGTGCTGGTGGTTTTGGTTTCTATAAATGGAAAACTAATCAGGGTTATATTAGAATTAATTAATTTTAAAAAAATAAATATATAATATAGTAAAAATAATAATAATAATAACAGAGCTGTTCTCCAGAGGATATTTTTCCTGTAAATCTCTGCAAAAAATTACAAAATTTTTTTTTTTTCATTTTTTTTCATTTTTTTCAATTTTTGGATACGATCATTTCGTTTTGTCGAAAATAGTCACAATCCAAACCACTGTTTAGTAATGCATTTTTAGAGAAGAAATAGTGCTTTTATATATTTAAATAACTCATAATAATAGTAATAGTAATATAGTATCGTAGAGAAGAGTAATAGCTATTTAGAATTCTATTACGACTATTATTATACATTTTTTAATAAGAGAAAATGAATTTTGATTTTAAAAAGAGAAAGACCTCTGAAAGGTCATGCTTTTTATGTCAAAAGGATATGGTTGTGTGTGATGAGAAAACTCCATGTTCAAGATGTATATATAAAGGAGTGCCTCATATGTGTTATAGCACAAGCGTTGCTTCAAAACCTACCTCAACAAATAATCCTTTTTTATCTTCTCATAATATATTTAATAATAACAATAATAATAACAATAACAATAATAACAGTAATAATAATAATAATAATAGTGGTAACAATAATAGTAAAGCAACAAAAGCAAATAATAGTAACAATAGTAGTCAAAGTAATTTAAATAATCAAAATAGTAATGATAATATAAATAACTTTAACAACAACAATAATAATAATAATAATAGTGGTAATAGTAGTGATATGGTATGTTTATATAAATATCATTGTACATGTAGCAATAGTCTAACACAAATATCTATATCGATATAGAAATTATTAATTAGTGAAATTAGAGAATTAAAAGATGGACAGAAAAAGATATATGATGAATTGATCAATCTCAAGGAAAAGAATGAGAAATTGGAATTGATAAATGAAACATTACTAACTAAACTCAGTCTGTTACTTACTACCAATGATAGCAATAATAATATTACAAATAGACTACCAAGTCACCATCACCATCATTCATCAGTATTACATACAGACAACTCTATATCATATCCTAGAGGAGTGAATGAAATGGTTGAATATCAAAATCCAAGGAGTATATTTATAATGATAGATTTACAAAAGAATCCACCAACAGTGGTCAATTGTTCAAAGAGTTTTGGTCAGTTATTAGGTTACTCTCAGAATGAATTGATAGGTTTACCATGGACCCAAATCATTCATCCTAGTTCAATAGAAAACGCAACAAATATATTTGCTCAGAGAACTTCTACTCAGGCAAAAGGTACTATTGAAATAACTCAAGTATATAAACATAGAGTAAGTAGTAATAGGACGAGTACTAGGAATATACATCATTTATTAATACTCACTCCTATAGGATGGAGCTGTATTTACAACATTGGATACACATACGTTGTTTTTTGACTCCGATGGAAGACCTATAAGTGATATTGTAATTATAAATTTAATTAATCAAGATGTAGATATGTTTAAGAATCCCAGTAGATTGCGATTAAAGAATTCAGCAACATTGTCGTCGATGGATGAATCGCCACCCACCACTCCTTTGTTTAGTAGCAATAGTAATTATAATAATAATACAAGTCTATATGCCTATACACACCAACAACAACAGCCTTTTGCACACATAACAACAATTGAAGAAACACCATCAACACCAATTTCACAGTGGATGTCAAGTACAGACCATATTAAATCACCCCTAGGGACATCATCTGCACCGCCAACACCCATGACTCCCCTTTCAACAACAACGTCTCCAATGACACCAACAACTGCAACATCCACACCAACAAAATCACATGTATCCATAACAGATAATAATAGTAACATTTATAATAACAATAGTTTAAACAACAACAATAGCGAGCATTTTAGTACAGATAACATTCAAGATGCATTTTCAAACAATAGTACCAGTAATAATAATAATAATAACAATACCAATAACAATAGTTTAAATATGTCAAACACAATCTTTACACCAATTCACAATATTATCACCAATGAAATGATAAATCAAGATGATCTCAGTAATATATACACGGGCGGTGTGGTGAATCAAAACCCATACAATGTAGATTTTTTAGATGGGTTTGGTAACACCACTTCAAACAATGTCAACAATAGTAATTTAAACAACATGTGGGATTTTGATGCGACTCAATGGGTAGATCCAAATAATATAGTCAATGATAATAATAACACCAACAACAATAACAACAACACCAATACATGAAAATAAATCATCATGAAAAACAACAACAACAACAAATCAATAGTTTTAAAAAGAGATATTATTTTTTCTAAACAGAGACAAATTCTGATTATGCATTTTTTCTCTTTTTTTGTTTTTTTTTTTTTTTTATTTTTTTTTTAATTTTTTCATGAATAAGCGTTTTGGGATCTTGACAATTTCACAAAAAAAAAGATCCAGCGCACACGAAAAGAGTCTTTAGAGACATTAACAACTAGTAACAATAACAAGAACAATATAGAATAATATAATAATAATAATAATAAAAATAACAACGATAAAATATAATACAAATGGGTAAAGATAAAGCAAAGAATCTTAGAGGACCAAAATATAACCCATCCAGTAGTGGCGAGGCCGGTACTCTGATGGGATCAGGTAGCGGATTCATTGGTTTCTCTGCTTTTTCAACTACATTGACTAATGCTACTGATCCTGATTATTATGTTTGTATTTGATAGTATTGCTTGGAGTAGTCATTGTGGTGTAATGGGTATTATCAATAGTGCTTGTATTAATAGATACTATAATATAGCAAGTAGATCCACAATATCAAGTTTTATTAAAAAAGTTACAGAAAAAGGATTCAACATCGAGATTAAAGGCCTTGGAGGAGTTGAATAAATTATTTGCAGACATTAATATAGAGAGTGCCGATGAGACGAGTTTGTTGTCAATAAAGTCGTTATTACATGCTTGGGAGTTTATGTACAAGAGATTGGTCAATGATGACGATAGATATGTCCGTGATTTGGCTAGTCTATGTTTGGGGACTCTTGGCAGTCGAGTTGGTAAGCATTTGGGTGCCCATATGAAAACTCTATTGGGACCTTGGTTATTTGCTATTTGTGATAGAAAAGATCAATCTGTAAACACTGCCCTACAATCATTTAATGTATTTATCCTATATTATATATGGTATTATTAGTATGCTAATTAGTAATACATACACCACAATATAGAATATATTTCCAGAGAAAAAGAGAAAGGATGTATTGGTGTTTGGACATGATAAAGCTATTGAGTATCTCTGTGAAAATCTCCAAGAGACACCAAGTACCATTGGTGATAGTAAATCTATAGCACCAGAAGTACTCCAAGAAAGATATGAAAGATGCATATCAAATTCTTTATTGGCTATAGAATATTTAATTGATAAAACAACAGCAACAACAGATAATCAAGATAATACAACGACGACAACAACAACAAAAGGCGTATCAAATGAGGTCTATGAAAATATATTTCAAGCTCAATTCTTTACATTTTTTTCATCAAAGAGTTCATTGATTAGAAAGACATCCTATCGTGTACTTACTACAATCATAAATAAGGTGCCTGGATATGTTGACAAGAATTTCAAAGAGATGAGCTCCAAAGTGTTGGGTATATTCTCTGAAAAGGATTCATCCACTCATCTCTACATGTGGGAAGCAATCATTTCATTTTGCAAGAGATACAAGGATCAAGCATGGGAGGGTGTCGATGCACGTAAACATGTTTTGCCACGTTTTTGGGCATTGCTCAGATCGGGTTGCTATGGATCCTACGAGTTGTCTTATCCATCCATCTTTCCATTCCTCACATTTATTCCCAGCACAGTCATTGGCCAAGGCACTGGATTCTTTAAGGAATTCTTTACAAATTTATTCAAGGGCGTAGAGATTCTCGATACCTATAAACAATTTGCCAACCCCACAACAGCCGCTGCCAATATCAATGCCATCACTACATTAAAGGCATCCGATCATTTACTTGTTTCCTATTTGGAATGTTTGATATACTCTTGCAAGAAATATGGAGTTGGTAGTGATAAAGAGGTAAATGATTATTTGCTCAACGGATTACTAGAGAATTTAATCATTGATTTCTTTACTCTTGAAAATTCATCATGGACCGAAGGTGTATTTATCAATCAAGTCTGGACAACCATGGTCAAGTTGTCTAGCTTTGGCCAAGAAAACAAAGATGCCTTGAGAGTATTATTTGATAATCTTGAAAAAGAAATTGAAAAATCATTGTTTGTCGCCAATAGAGACGAGTCAAAGCAAGACACTGCCGCCAGTCCAGCCAATTTGACAAAAGTAAAACCAATTCAAGTTGATGGTCTTTTACATCGTTTATCAACTTTATTTTCCATTGCCAATGTTCAAGATGATCAATTACCATTTGTTGGTGAGTTTGCTCAATCACTATTTAAAGAGTGTTGCAAATATCTTGAAAATGGTCAGCAACAACAAACAAATGCTATTAAATGTATATCAACTATTATTTGTCATTATTCCAAAGTTCTCAGTGGCACTACTATCGACGACAGTTTCTTTAATAATTCAATTATTCCAAGTTTAAAGCAATCTATCGAAAAACAAGATACAGAATTGATCAATAGTTTGATTTCAGTGATTGCCAAGATATTTGTACCACAATCTTTTGATAAGATTTTATCCATTTTCTTGTCCAATGGTATCGATTCCTATGTGTATTTGATTTCTCTACTCAAAAATATTCATTCCAGAGAAAAACTCATTGGTTTTGCTACATTAGATTCAATCATAGAGTCTAGTATTCAAATAGAAGTCGAGAACCAACAACATCACCACATTATCAAAGATTTATTATCAGTGGTGTTGTTTAATCAATATCAAGAGTATGATTGTCTTGTAAGCGAAAAAACTTTAAACACAGTTTTCAAATGGCAATTAAATCAAGTACAATTGAATTTAAATGCCATTTTAAATTTCCCAAGCTTGGAAATCAATATCTTGTCACTAGAGTCTTTTTCAATGTTGTTGTTTTCCATTCCAACTGAAAAACAAACTGCAGATCAAGTCGCTATCATTGAAAATCTTGTCCATGACTGGGCATCATTAATTGTTTATTTGTGCCATATTGATTGTGCCAAGTATTCACAATCACTTGTTTCCATTACAAATTCTATTTTCAAATCCAAATATAATAATTGTTTAATTTCAAATTCAATTCTTTCAATTTTATTTAAATTTATTTTAAATAATAATTATTCAAAGTATGTATATTGGTAAATTTAAATTTATATATTTCAATTTATATTAATATATATCTATATAAATATTTAGTATTAAATTATTATCAGAATTATCAATTCATTTATTAAATAATAATAATAATACATTGGTGTATTTATTTGAATTATATGAAAAAAGTCAAATAATTCAAGATGGCATTAAGAATGTTAGATTTTCTTTGGTTAAATATAATATTACACCATTTAACAAATCACTTGAACATTGTGCGCAAAATAATAGAAGCAGCACAGATTTAAATTTGTTTTTAAAGATTCAACAATATATTCTCATTACTATTGGATCATTTGGTTTTGAAAAAGTTTTGAAAACTTTGTCTCATGATGCTATCATATCTCAACTTTTAATTGGTTTAGTATCATTGGATAGTGAAATTATTTATCCAATTAATCAAAAGACCTCTCATGATATTGACGATCTCGAATCATTTATCAATAATGGTGGATATCAAGAAATTAAAAATCAATTTTTAACTAGTTTAATCTCGTCCTCTGATTTGGCTCAACAAAAATGGTTTGGTTTTATGTTGGAAAAACAAAACACTAGTGAATATTCTCTCAACTATAGTATTGTGCTCTCTGTTTTATTCAACTTTATCAATGATTCATCAGTGATGCAACAAGAGACCAAATTGACAATTTTAAATAATTTATCCATCGATACTAGTAGTAGTGTATCTAGTTTTAAATTAAATTTAATTCAATCTTGTTTGCCTCTTTTGGTATCTGTTAAACCACAATTGGTAGAGGAAATGTCAAATGCACTCTATAAACAATTATTGGATTTACCTCTTTCCATTCCAAGTACATTTGAACCAATTGGAATTTCAATTTCATTATTGTCTAGTATTATTTCCGTTTGTACCATTATCCAAGAGGAAACCTATACCATCAATCAAGAACAAACTCATATTCTCTTGAAAACTCTTTCAACCTTCCAACAATGGTATCATAGACTCCTAAGTCCATTGATGAAAGATCAAGACAATGATTTTGAAAAACAAATGTCAACACCTCTTTTAACATATCTTTTAACAGTATGCCATTCTATTATTGCCAAAGATATTTATCTCTCTGCCAATCAATCACTTTTGGTTAAATCTTGTTTGGAATTATGGTCCAAGCATAGTGGCATCGACAGTCAATATCAAATCTTGATTGAATACCAATCACTAAAGTTGTTTAATTTTATCATATCTAAAGAGAATTCCAAATATATTATTCCAGTACAGTTGTATGAAGAATTCCTTTTAAACAAGGCAGGTGTTTATCTTGCACTTTGGATTTCAGCCTCTACTAAAGCCAACAAGATTGGATATGGTTTCTTGTCTCTAGAAATTGAATCTCTATTGGAATTATATTTACATTGTTTTGAAAAGATTCCAAAGAGCATTCTTTATAAATTGGTCGTTGGTAGTGATAAATTGGATCAAATTTTCGAATTGGCTCTTTTTCATCACAAATACATTCAATTGACTAGTGTTTGTTTGGTCGAATCCTATTTCCTTGAAACTAAAACTGAAATTGTTAGAGTCATTGAAATCAATGAAGATCAAGATCCTGAATTCCTCTTTTTCTCTCCCAAATTTGAATCTATTCTTTTAGATTTTGAATTATGGAAACAATTAAAAAATAATAGAGATTCAAAATATGTATGTTATTATTATTATTACATTTAAAAGAAATATTAACTAATATAATATTATATAGTTGTTAACAAAAGCAATTGGTAATTTAATGTTATGGGATATTTTAATGAAACATTATTCAATTCAAGATATTTCAAAGAAATCAAATATTACAGATTATTTAAATGTTGGCTACAAAGTATCAACTTTACTTTCAAATATATTTACATTTGCTAAAAAAGATGGTGAAATTGTATTTAAAGACGTACAGGAATTCCCATATCCAAACGATGATATCAATTATAGACAACTTCAACCTCTTTGTTCTTTTTCCATTTTTTCATTGGTCAATTATTTACCTAGTTTGGTGAGAAGATGGGCAGATGGTTGTTCAACAAAGATTACTCAACAAGTAAACCATTTCATTACCCATTACATCTCTCCCTATATTATCCGTAATGAAATTACTCGTGTCAATAATCATAAAGAAGGTCTCGATTCTACATTTACCGTCAAAGGTTCAACTTCTACCCGTGAGGTGATTGCTAGCTATGAAAAAGATGAAATGACCATCTCTCTTGTTCTCTCTATACCTGAAACTTATCCATTACGTATTCTAACAGTAGAGTTTTCTAAACGTGTCGGTGTTTCTGAAAATCAATGGAAGAAATGGTTGTTATCCATGACATCTTTGTTATTGACTCAAGATGGTACTGTTTTAGATGCATGCTTACTCTGGAAACATTCTCTTGATAAACATTTTGAAGGTGTAGAGCTCTGTCCCATTTGTTACAGTTTATTTCATAACGGAAACATCCCCAAGTTCCAATGCTCGACTTGTAAAAACAAATTTCACTCTGCTTGCATTTATAAGTGGTTTTCCACCTCCCATAAGTCAAATTGCCCTCTCTGCCAAAGCCAGTTAAATTAATAAAAAATAATTTTTGCCAACATTAGGGTATGTGAGTAATAGTTGTTAAATAACTGGTACTTAAGGCTATGATCAACGTAAAAGAGTAAATAAACAAAAATATATACTCTTCAAAGAAATAGCAACAGTACATTCCGATTTAAGATATAGTTTTTTTAATTCAGAGTTGGTAAACAATGTGAGTTAAAACCTAAATTTAATAATATTTGAAGACATCATATATCGATAAAGTAATTTTTAATTCCAGGTTTTAAACCACAATAAACTAAAAAATTGGATCTTGGACAAGACTGAGAATCAAGAAAAGAAAAAAAGACTTCCTTCCTCTGAGGAAGTGCACTATCTTATGGCATCCACAAAAATTCCTTTATCATTGGATATTCCGATAGATTTTCAGATAAGACCAAAGTGCCTTTTGGCTCCTTTGAAATTGGCGTTGTTCCATGACACAGAGAGATGAAAATCTCTAATCAGAGAACCATTCGATCAAGATTTGCTTGAATGAGTGATTGGGTGTGAGGGTCAACAAGATTCCTTGCAATGATAAACTGGTATACAGGGATCACGCTTGGATCACGGACGTTAAAATCAACTCTATTGGTTTCAATCTTGAAGCCATCAGGGATCAAAGGCGACAGGATGTCCAACACTGATTGATCGGGATAGTTCTTCAACAAACTGTTGACAATATCCTGCACCTGTTTGTGGGGTGAAAAGTCTATCATCACTTGAAGATATGCAGGTTTATTTTTAAAAAGAGGCAAATCATTTGCCCAAAATAGATTGAAATCCACTTCACACCACCCGTTGACAACCAAGTATCTGAGGATCTCGGGATTCTTGGTTTCACGAGACATATCGAAGCTACTCCACCACACTTGATGAGCGTACTCGTTTTCAATCATCCATTTGACGGCCTCGAGATTATCCGTGTATATCACTTGCATAAAACTAGAGTAATAGTGTTGTATTTGTAGAATCTCTGATAGAATATTTTAAATGCTTC
>AJWJ01000672.1:0-10929 GCA_000277445.1 Polysphondylium violaceum | reverse complement strand
TTTTTTTTTACTATCTATGTGTAGATGTATGGCTTTGTACAAAGGTCAAAGTGTGTGGTGGGCGGGGTGCAAGTGAAAACAAAAGTGAACACAAGAAATAAAAAAAAGAGCTCTTGACAAAAAAAATTATTTAGTGAACCAACCCCACAGTGAGAGAATATCACAAAAAAAAATTAAAAAAAATTGATTTTAAAACTGACAGCCAACCTGTGCTGAAAATTTTTGATTTCAAAAAAGGGGGCCCACCTATCGATGTCGGTGTCTAGAACCAACGAGATTTTTAGAAAAATTGAAAAAAAGTGGTGTGAGTGTGGTGATCAAACCAACGTCGAATTCACCAATGAAAGTTTCAAAAAAACGAGAATCATGAAAATTGTTTTTTAAAAAACATTTTTAAAAATTCACACAAACAAATACCAAAACAAGAAAAGATGAGAATGTTTTCAAAACACACTGCATATAAAATGTGAGCGTGAACTAGATTTCTACTGCGAGACGCCTTTTGGACCCCTGGTGCGCCATTGATGGGCCCAACGCCCTGAAATTTTTGTTTTTTTTTTCAAAATAAAAATCCAAAAAAACACATTCTTTTAACAACACAAGTGTGCAGATCTTATTTGAAATTATGTTGGGTTTCTAAAAATGGTTTGGTGTGAGATATCAAGGCTACTGCTTTTGCTGTTACAATGTTGTTTTTCGTTGATGGAGAGTGAGTGTGAGTGTGCTTTTGTGATTGTTTTTGTTGTTCTCTTTAATTCTATGAGAATTTTAACTTGACAATTGATGTTGTGTCTTGTAACTGACATCCAAAATGTAAGTTTTAGGTTTATCTATTATATCAACAAAAAGATCGTCATGAACTATAGTTTGTTTTGATCAAAACGTATCCAACAAGCATTATGAAACATTATTGGGTGTTCACACAATTGACGATTTTCGAAAATTAACGGTAATTTACATTATCATTATTATTATTATTATTGTTATGACACTGATTTTCTATGGTGAACATTATGAATGGCCTCTATAGCTAGATATTCCACATATAAAAACACACACTAAAAATAGGAAACAGGTCACTCTTGCAACAAAAAAAAAAAAACAATAAAAAACGGTTTTTCGACAATTGCAAAAAATAAATATCTTTTTTTTTTTTTTCTTCACAAGTTTTGGAAATGTGAGAAAAACAAAAAAGACTTACCTGTATATTTGAGAATAGTATAATACAAAAAGGCTTTGATATTGAATTTACCAAATAATGTGAATTGTTGTTGTTGTTGTTGTTGAAATAAAATAAAAGGACTATATAAATATGTTACTCTGTTTTTGTTTGTTTTCTTTTTTCTTTGAGATGGATTTTAAAATATATTAATATTAAAAAAAGAAATAAATCTGTTAATGGAATAAGAATTAAATGAATTAGTTTTGGACATTCAACACACACACCAACACACTCTATAGGAATATAAATATATAAAGTAATAGACAGCACAACAACAAAAGATTATATTGATTATTAAAGAAAGTGTGGACACACTATAAAGTAAAATAGGGATTTAAATAGTAGTAGTAGTAATGTAGTAGTACTAGGTAATAATAATAAGTTTTTGGTTTGTCAAGTTTTTTAAAGGTGATACAATTGACATGGCGTATCACACACTCTCACAAAAAAATAAAGAAATATTTAAAAATTGAATTATCCTCTCATCATAATAATTTTATATATAGTCAGTTAGTGAACATCCATAGGTTGATCTTCTTCTTTTGGTTGGTGTGTATGGATGGTGAAGAAGGGGTGTGTGTGGTGTGTAATATCACAATTTCATTATTTGATTATAGGTGTGTGTGGTAGCTTAGTTGGGAGAGGCGTTATCTATTATTAATGTTGAAACAAAGGGTGTGTTTGAAAATAGAAGTACACACACACAACACAGATAGTCTATTTGTGATATTAATTAAATTTGGAAAGGGGGTTTTTTGTTGGATACGATTTTTCTGATTAAAAGTAAAAGAAAGGGTGGATGAATTAAAACTACTATTTTAATTTTTAACCCCACCCACACTTGTTTCCAAAAACAAAACACTATCAAATAAATCTAGATTAGGTTTTTTTTTTTTTTTTTTCACCACACACAAACCACGCACACAACAATTTAAAACACAAATTGAGAAATCTATGTGAAGTGATGTATGTATGATAGAGGCGCATAGTGAACTGGGATAGTACCTTTAAATTTGTGTTTTATACAAAAGATTAAGGGGTTTTGTGGTGGAAAATATAAAATATCTATCTATATTATATCTATCGATTTTTCAGCCAAAAATGAACGGTTGGATATTAAAATTTGTAGCGTAGAGTCCAATAGCTTTAAAGTGATAATAATATGACATAATAATAGTAATACTAATAAAAATCTATTGTTTGGGTGTATTGGTTTATTAAAAAGAAAAGAAAAGTGTAAAAATCAAATAAACGAATCAAATAATATTATATGATTGATTGATGATGATTGAAAAAAAAAAGATTTGTGATTCGTGAGAAGAGCACTACTACTTCTCTATTGAAAATCAAAAATTTTAAAATAAAATTAAAATAAATTTAAATTTAAAAAAAAACGAAGATTTTGATTGTTCAACACTTTTGACAAATTTGGAGGGTGAGTGCGAGGTCTTTTGCAAAAATTGTGCGACAAAATTTTTTAGATATTTTTTTTTTGTGGTCCCGTGAATAAAACGACGAATGTGATCATGTATGCCACACCCCTTCCTGGGGGTGATTGTAATCCTCGGTAAAGATAAATATTTAACGCACATTTCATACAAAAAATAAAAAAAGAAAAAAGATATTTTATTGATCAATCAAATGATCTAGAGATACTTACACAATAATAATAAATATATAAATAAAATAAATATATAAATATATAAATAATAGAAAAAAAGAGAAATACTACACGAGTATGATTTTAATTATTGATACAACAGAAACAATCAATGAAAGAAAAGATGATTTTAATAATAATTAATACACTTTTAAATTTAATTAAAGTATATTTTGGCGTTAATACAAAGTGTTTTGGTGTTATAATATATGTTTATTAAATATATAAATAAATATAAATATATAAATAATAAGGAAAAAGTAAAATTACAAAAAAGATTTCTTTTTACTAGTAAAAAAAAGAAAACTATAAATATATAAATAAAGTGTTCCGAGTGATGATGAGCTGCTGATGCTGATATTTGATGAGTAAATTCAAATATGTGGGATGGGTTATTGTTTAATTTGAATTTAAAAAAAAAACAATATGATGATATTTGTGATTTTTAATTTTAAATGCAAATGATATTTTGGACAAGAATAGTGTAGTACAAGAAACACACATAAAAGAGATTGGCAGATGGATTATTTAAAAAAAAAACTAAAGTTTATTAAAAACACAACAAACACACTCTAAATTATTGATTTATAAAATGAAAATCCAATCTTTTGTAATTGATCAAACAAATAAAAAAAATAAAATAAAATGATAATAATTTTATTATTTTATTCTTTTTATTATTATTGATGTATATAGATAGATATTATATATGAGTGTGTGCACTTGTGGTGATGGTGGTGATTAAAAATATAGGTGTGTGATAAATTCAAATTAAATATTATATAATGAATTTGATAATTAAAAAATTATACCTTTGACCACTATTTGTTGTAAATTTTCTATCGCGCAGAGTAGTAAATGAGGTACCTATGTAGGATGGATATGGTAGAAGTAGTAGGTCGACTTTATAATTTTTTAATTTTTCCTTTATCCCATTTATAAAATAAAGTGATGATGTTGTTGATGATGATAATTATGGTGATGATGATAAATATTTAAAAGATTATCCAATAGTGGTGTAGTGTTTAAACACATTTAGTATGTAAAAGAGGTGATTGCCCATATCAAGTGGGGTTGCTTGTTTGGATTTGTCTGCTGACCAACTTTACTTTAGATTTAATATTGAAAATAGAGATAATCAATGTGTGGGTGTGGTGTGCTGTGTGTGAATAAAGATATATATAATACAACTTTTAAAAAAATGTGGTGAAATATATAAAGTGTGGGGTTAATGGGTATAGTTGGTGAAGTAATAAAATAAAAATATCTATATGAAATAAAATATCTGATAAATTAAATCTTGCTTTTTCCATTTTTCCAAATAATTTCACTTTGTTCTCAACTTGGTAGTGGTGTAATTAACATTTACAAGTGAATATGTTTATTGTTGGGGGATGAATTAAAAAGAGAGAGTTCCTCTTTTTTACCTAATGAATAAAAGAGACTATCCCACAACTATTATCTACTACTGAACAAGCCAGCCAAATTGAGTGGGATATTATTATAAAATGAGTAAGTATAAATGAAATTGAAAGTGTGTGAGTGTGTGTGACATATGTTTAGATCTATTTAAAACAACACTAAAATTACCACACATGGTATATCATATGATATATGGAATTTTGTGGACCGCTCTATAACCACCACGCACTCACAGAATCAACACACACTAGTTTTTGATCAATTTCATCATCTTTCCCAAAGGGTAAGTGATCACTACCTTTTAGTTTAAACTACAAAGTACTTTATATTTATTTACATGTGTTCACCAATTCCCATGAAGGATAAAATGATAAAATCGGCCGTGTTGGTGGTGGGTATTTGTGTTTATGTTTTTACTTAAAAACATAAAATATCAAGCATGCATTTTGAATGTGTTTGTTGAGGGTATGCTGATGTATGTTGAAAGGTTTGCTTTTCAATTATAAAACTACCCCACTTTAGTTGAATAATTACCGATCAATGTTAAGAAATCGTAATATGGTGGATTCGGTTTGGTGAATTAAACACTACTTGTATTGGGGGGAATAATAAAATTTACTCTCCTTTTATATGGCGTACATGGTGAATTTAATTTTTCCTCTCTTCCCCCAACACACTTCGTTTGAACTTTTTAAAAAACATATGTGTTTGTGTTTCACAGTGTTTTTAAAATTATTGTTTTAAGTGTGTGTGCGTCTATATATAAACTATACTATATATGTGTGCGTGTGTGCTTGAGTATGGAGATAACTATTACTTTGAATTATTTTATCATTATTATATAAATGGAATTTTAAAATACTCGATGTTTAAATCCCACTAATCCATCTCCACTATCTAATTTATAAATTTAATATTATTGAAGAAACAACTTTTCATCTTAACCTTAGCAATTCTAGTTTACTTTTGTTTTATTATAATAATAATAATAATAATCATCAATTATAATTTTTACACAAAAGTCATTTATAAATGTTTTAATCATTATTATATCATTATCTAAAATAATGATAGATATGATATCATAAAAACTATAAACTGTTCATATCAATAATAACTCAATCCAAGCATATGATTTAGTCAATAAAACAAAAAATTTAATGTCAAAAATGTAAAAAAGGTGATTTCTGAATTGTTTCTACGGTTATTTTTTTAGGATAGGGAATCTTTGAAATTTTTTTTTTGATTTGGTGCACGATCAATTTTTTTATTTTTTTTTGAATTTAATTGTTTTTTAATTTTTCAATATAAATATCTGAGTAGGTTGCCTTTTGAAAACTCATCAACAGTTTTTTATTTTTATCACCAACATTATCTTTTGTATATATATATTTAGAAACAATGAATTTGCTCTCAAAAATCAATTTTTTTAGCGGTGGCAAGGGTGACAAAGATAAAGCCTCACCATGTGTACCCTACTCACCAGAGGTCAATAAAAAGACTCGTAGAGATTACAACAATGCCTTTTATTACAACTATTATCGTCTTTTGGAGAAAAAGAGTGAATCGACCACCAGAGGCTGCTTTGGTTTGGTTAGCACAAGTTATCAGTCAACTTCTTTCCAATTAAAAGAGTTTAACATAGAGTCAGAGATGACTGACTCTTGCATCAGCTCGGTGTTTACTCAGAGCTACACCAACAGTTTGACCAGCCCCGTCGAGGCCAAATACGTGCTCCCACTCCCACCCTACGCCTCGGTTTCCAACTTTGTCGTCGAGTATGATGGCAAGGTCCTCAAGGGCAAGATCAAGGAAAAGGAGAAGGCTGCCAACAAATACAGCGACGCTATTGCCAGCGGTGGTCAAGCTTTTCTCGGTGAGAAAACATCCGATGGATACTTTAGTCTCCAAATCGGAAACATTCCACCTGCCAAAGATGTTGTTGTGCGTATCACCATCATCTCTGAAATTGGTGCCCATCTCGACAGTCTCCACTACTGTCTCCACAGATACATGTTCCCCAAGACCAATTTCTCTATGAACTACAAACTCAATGTTGCCCTCTCTGTTCCAATCCACGACATTGAAATTGAAAACTACTCACCAAAGATTGAATACCATGACGAATCAAAGAAAACCGCAACCATCACATTCAACAAATCCAATGGTATCGATAAAAACATCATTGCCATCGTAGTTCCAGAACCAAGCGAAAAACCAGAATCATTTATTGAACTCGATCCATCCGACAAATCCTATGCCGTTGGTATCAATTTCTATCCAAACTTTAGAATCGCCGCTGATGAAGTCGATCAAAAATCTGAATTTATCTTTTTAATTGATTGCTCAGGCTCAATGAGTGGTGGCCCAATCAAGAAAGCTAAAGTGTAAGTATAGTTATAATTACTCATTCTAAACATATATTCTAACCAAATACATTTACAGTGCATTGGAAATTATTATGAGATCATTGACTGAAAGTTGTAAATTTAATATCTATTGTTTTGGCTCAAGCTTTAAGAAATTATTTGATAGATCAAGAATCTATGATGATGAAAGTTTGGAAACTGCCAGCTCTTATATCAACTCCATTGACGCCAATTTGGGTGGTACTGAATTATTCCCACCAGTTAGAGATATTTTATCTGCCCAAGCAGACTCTGAATATCCAAGACAAGTATTTATTTTAACCGATGGTGAAATCTCTGAAAGAGATAAATTGATTGACTATGTTGGTAAAGAAGCCGATACCACTCGTATCTTTACCTTGGGTATTGGTTCAGGTGTCGATAGAGAATTGGTTGTTGGTTTATCCAAATCCTGCAAAGGTTTCTTTGAACTCATTGATGACAACAAAGACATGGAAGCCAAAGTTATGTCCTTGGTAAACATTGCCATGGAGCCAACCCTCTCACACATTAAAGTCAACTGGGGCGAACTCAAGGTCAAACAAGCTCCAGAAACCATCAGACCCATCTTTTTCAATGAGAGAATGATGATCTATGGTCTTTTAGAATCTGAGCCCAACACTGAAAAGCCCCACTCTATCACCATCACCGGTAACGGTCCATCTGGTCGTGAGTTGAGCTATACCTTGGACTTGGACTTTAGCAAAGCTTCAAGCAACTCGTCCAACATTCACACATTGGCTGCATTCAAGATTATCTTTGATCTCGAACAAAGAGAAGCTAAAAAGAAAGAAAAGCACGATGAAGAAATCATTAAACTTGGTAAAAAGTATGGTTTGGTTTCAACAAAGACCTCTTATGTGGTAACTGTAGAGTCTGAAGAAACTACAACCGACGCAATGGTTGCTGTTGATGTGTTAAAACCAGTTGAGACAAACACTACCAGTGTTTTACCACACACACCCTATCCTCTCCAACAACAACAAAACTACCCTATCGCACCAAACACCAGATCTGCTCCTTTACGTGGCGCCTACATGCCCACAGTGGCCCCAGCTCCTTACCAAAGCTTCTCTTCTGCTCCTTGTCCACCACCCCCAGCTCCAGGCGGTGCCCCACCCTCTTTCTCATCAATCTCTCAATTGAGCTCAAGATCAAGTTCATTGACCAACACTTTGTGCAAATCATCATTTGCTGATGCACCAATGGCCGCACCAATGGCAATTGATCCATACTCCGTCTCATCCGGCTCTGATGATGATTTTGATGAAGAGGAAGAAAATGATTGTGATGAAAGTTTGGCTGTTGATTGGTGTGCCGATGTTCAAATGTGCGAAGTAGAAGAACAAATAGAATGCAAGAAATCCATTCCCATTGCACCAGTTCTATCGAGAAAACAATCTTCTGATAAAGATTGCAAAAAGAAAAAAGAAAAAGACTCTTCATCAAAATTGTCCAAGAAATCATCTGCCCCACCTCCACCACCAGCTATGAGAAATATATCATCTGTCCCAACACCACCACCTATGGGACAATCAAAACCACTCTCCCTTGCCCCCAAAGCTACCACTGGTGATCTTTGTTTAGATTTAATTAAATTACAAAAAGCAAATGGATCATGGACCACTTCATCCATCAACCAATTCAAATTCTCTGCCAAACCAAGCTCACTTGACTCTGTATCTGATGATGTTTGGACCACTTTGGTTGTCATTGCTAAATTTATGAAATCATTTTCAGATAAATCTTCAAATTGGGATCTTGTCGTACAAAAAGCCTCCAAATGGATTAAATCTCAATTAAACAAAGCCAATATTACTGTAGATTATAATACCCTTTTAGATAATGCTAAATCTGCTCTTTAAAAAAATAAATAAATAAATGTATATTATTTTGTAATAATAATAACAATGCTTTTACTCTTTATTAATTTAAGAAGGGTTTTCTGTTTGATTGAATGCTGTTTGGTTTATCTCTTTTAAAAACTGATGCAAAGATCCCCTCAATAATTTGGTTCTTTTTTCTTAGAATAGGAGAAATTATTTCTCTTTGAGATCTATAAATATATATATATATATAAGATAATAAAATATTTTATGTAGAAATGTATTATCAATCTCTATGACTTACTATTTATGTATTTACATTTTCCCTGTATTTTCTGTACTTTTTTTTTGTAAAGCTTTAAGAAATGACACAACGTCAAGTACTTCTTATTCGAGAGAGGTTTTTAATTGATACCATTTCTTCCTCTGTATAAATATCAGCCACTATCTCTTTCTCTATTTTAACACTTTGACATATTATACAATTAGGATGACACGAAGAGCTATGATCCACTTCTTTTTCATGGCGAGATCTGTTGCTGTAAGTTATTATCTCTTTACACATCATATGTCTACATTTTACATAATCTTTAGGTTTGTATTTAATCTCACCATCTATATTTGGATCATGTTCATCCCTGTTTTCCTCCTCATCTCTTCCAACAACATTAGTTTCTCTCCATTTATTTTTTCTCTTTCTAATATTCTTTTTTTTTTTTAAGGTATTTTTGCATTGGGCACATTTACCGGCACACCTCTCTTTGTGCATCTTCCTATGATGGTTCGATAATGATTGCTTTGAGCTAAAATCTTTGCTATTGCATTGTGAGTGCATGCATATTCTTCTAGTTGACATTAATTATTGTATGTATTAAGAGCTATGTCAAAGTTTACAGATGACATGTTAAAAAAAAAAAATTTTCACCCACACAATATTTTTTTTTTTTATTGCGATCTAAGATTAAATTTGCAGTGGTCTCGAGTTTATTTTGAACTGAGGATTGGTGGCAAATTTAGACATTATTGATTGACCCACTCCCAACCATAAAAAACTATCAAATTACAAATCCTGCATATTTGAAAACTTTATTTCTGTCGGTACTTTTTTTATTGAATAATCACTTGAGAGAGAGACTCCACTCTTAGGTTTTATTCAATATAATCCAACTAGAGACTTTTTCTTAATAATGTATAAAGTTTTTTTTATTTATAATATTTTCAATATATTTTTGCAACAACATAAACTACAAAGTTTAGAAGCTAACAGTAAGATTGAGACCAAAAGAGTTACCTTGTTTAAAGTCTTTACCGTTGATGTTCCATGAAGCAGAGGCTTTGGTGTTGTTGTTGACGGTGATGAGATAAGCAAGACCGAGTTTAGAAGCTTCGTTGATTTTGAATTTAAGGGAAGAGGCGTCATTGATAAAGTATTGAGCACCCAAGTTGAAAGCTGGGCTGGCTTGTGGGGCTTTAAGATCGACGGTAACATCACCACCAACTAAAACTTTGGCAGATGGTTTGTAGAGAGTAGAGACAGAGAGGAGACCATCAATGTATTTGTCGGTCAAGGTAATTAAAATATCAGATCTTGGTTTGGCAACGAGGGTAGCATTGACACCTTTGACACTGCTCTTGGCAAAGTTGTATTCAGTTTGGACACCAACGCTGAACATAGAGTTGATGGCAAATGAGACAGATGAGAGAACACTCTTGTCGTTTTTACCGAGTAAAGTGACGGCGAATTTGTCTTTTTTGTATTGGAATTCAGTAGAGAAGATCTTTTTGCTGTCAACCTTTTTATATTGAAAGTGAATTTTCATTCGTAAGTTATGTAAGTTTTGGATTCTTTTAGAGTATATCGTTGTAATAGTATAAATGGTATCTTTTTTAATGTTGTTGTTGTTGTTATTGTTGCTATTGTCGTTAAAGTTATGATGTTGATGATAATGATCAAATTCATTTTGTCTTATGTTTCTGACTGTTTTTTGACCTTCTTTACGATACTAAAATTAATGACACCAAAATCAATCAACAACACCAACACAATTTTAACCATTAAATTACTACCTGTATCTCTACAACGACGACCTGTATTGAAATAATAAAATAAAATTACTTACAGTTAAAACAGTCTTTAAACCTGGGAAAAGGCTATCAAAAGTGATTTCACCCTTGTTGAAGGCATCAGTGTTTAAGCTAACGCTAGCAGTACCTGGGGTCTTGAGGTGTGGGTTAAGGGTGAGTTTTGGATTAATGGTACCAACCCATTTACCGGCTTTGTTGACTTCATTGGTGGCAACGATGGACTAATAGTTAAGAAAGATCAAAGTTAGAAGAATGAAGTTAGAAAAAAAAAAAAAAGAAAAAAAAAAAAAAAAAAAAAAATTAATC
>AJWJ01000671.1:0-10976 GCA_000277445.1 Polysphondylium violaceum | reverse complement strand
TTTTAGGTTTAACCATGCATAGAAGTAGCTAGGAAGAGAGTGATGAGATGGTTGGAGTAATCTGAGATGGAGGTATCTTTCGTAGAGCCACGCCTTTTGTGCTGATGCTCTCTTTTCCAGATCCTAGAGGTTGATGCCGCAGTATTGAATGTCTTGGTGGGCTCTGTCGAATCTGATTTTCCTTCTGATGGAGGTCCAAACTACAATTTTTTTTTGTTAAAATTAGGATGTAGACATTACAATTTTTGTATCTTGTCCCTCCTTCAAAATAAAAAAGTTTTTTGTTTTAATTAGGATATAGAGAGTTCTAAATAAAAAATAAAAATAAAAATAAAAAATCGCCAAACTTTTTACTTCATATTACTACAACAATAACAACAATCATACAAGGCCATTTAGTATAGTGGTTATTATGTCTGTCTTGTAAACAGAGGGTCCAGAGTTCGAATCTCTGAATGGCCAGCCTTTTTAAGGTGATGTTATCTTTTGTCGGGTTTCGTTGTAATTTTTAACTCAACCATTCTATTTGAGTGGAAGAGACTGTTTTATTGAGGCGGCCTTTAATGTCATTACCGTGTGGACGTGTAGGTGTTGAGAGTCGAACCGTGGGTGACTCGGCATTACTAACCTTTTTTTTTTTTTTTTTTGTAGCGGGTATGCGACTGGCGCAATCCCACAGGATGACAAATTGCTGGTTCGATTTTTCCTAACTGAAAACCACTCAAGTACCAAACCATAGTGCAAGGGTCTGAAATACAAGAGGTAGCAATGCCTAGATGATCACACTACAAATTTTTTAAAAAAAAAAAATTGTAATGCGCAATGATTAACGTGAGGATTTCCATCCATTACACTAGATAATCTTGTATACACAAATTTGTCAATGAATTGGAGTCAGGTTCATTTTAAATTTCACATCTCTCAAAAATTTCCTCTGGACACCCGCTCAAATAAAATTTTATGCAAAAATTTTTTCCAAAATCAACACAACAGTATTTTGAATATAATTTTTTATGAGCTTTCAGGAAATGAAAGGTTTCTATTTTTTTTCACTTCAATCATTTTCCTCCCTTCCAAAAATGGATTTTTGGAAATTAAATTTTATTGTACTTCCATCAAAATTTAGAAAATCCTCAGAGTTTAATGATACATTTTTATTGAATGTTGCATATTAGGTCAAGTCTATGTAACTTTGTCCTTTATATCTTTCATTGTCTCTTTGACATTAAAATTAATCCTGAAATTGTTCAGATATGAATAGCAATTTCGAAACTAATACTTAAATGTATTTAGGCTTATCAAAATCACATTCCTCAAGTTTAATTATTATGTTATTACTGTTATTATGTTACTAATATTAATGAAATTGCCAACAATATCTATAATGAAGGTAGATCATTGGTACTACTCTGTGCATGTAAGATTTATATATTAATCACTATAATATTCACCAATCTGATTTAAATATAAATATAAGAGATCCAAAGATAAATTATTTTAGTTCAAATCCTATGCATTGTGCGAAAAGTAAATTCGGATAGTCCCTGTGATACCTTCACAAAACTGTGTTTCGACACTCAGTGCATTGGTAGTAAATACCACATAAAATCACTTTTTTTTTTGGGTGCAAAAAAAATCAAAAAAAAAAAAAAAAAATATTGTATAAATAGTAAGTAATATTGTCATTAATTGAATTATAACCAAATACAAAATATTAGATTATTATTTTTATTATTATTTTTTAAATTTAAATGGAAAACGAATCAGACACTACTCTTACTATCGAATTTTCAAATTTAACCAGATATTTGGAAAAAAATGCTATTGGTTTTGATCAAGATTTTAGGGTTTCCATCAGTGATGAAACTATAAATGACTTTCTAGAATTTACCAAATCAAACACTTTTGTAATTAAGAAAGTTTATCTCCAAATCTCTACTTGTATTCCCAATCTTTTACCAAACACAATTACTGATATTGTATTGGCCCTAGTTAAACCAGTGGTCATTCCAATTGGATTCTTTCCAAGTTCATTAAAGGTATTGAAAATCAGTTATGATTATAAATTCCAATTGAAAAAATCCACACTTCCAGAATCTCTTGTTAGCTTAACTATTGGTTATATTGGAAATGAGCCATTTGATTGGGAATGTCTTCCAAGTAATTTGGAAAAATTAACTCTCCAAACTACTCTCTCTGCTGGTTTTAATCAATCCATTGGCCCTTTACCAAAGACTCTAATGTATTTAGATCTAGGTTCCCATTATCACTTGCCATTAGATTCTCCAATCCCTGATCATGTTAAAACTGTTTTAGGTGGAGTCACTCCATTAGAGACCTCTAAGTTACCAGCTGGTTTAATAGAATACCAAATTGCAGGTTCTTTTGACGCAGCAACATTAAAAATACCACAAGGCATTAAAACATTGGTTGTCAAACAACTCCAAGTGAATCAAGAGATGTGTCAAGTACCAGATTCTGTAACCAGATTGGATTTATCAGGATACACATTTCAATCTAAAAAACCACTCAAAGATATCTTGCCATCAAACTTAATGTATCTTTGTCTTGGGCTCTCCTTTAATCAACAACTTAATATTGGTGATCTCCCATCAACATTAAAATCTCTTGATCTTGGTTCATACAATGGTCCATTAACAAAAGGTGTATTTCCATCTCAACTGGTAAATCTAAATATGCGTAATTACTATCCAAAACAAAATTCCCAACTCACTAGTGACATTTTTCCACAATCATTGTCGACACTCATCATGTCACAATATCTCTCCACTTGCATTCCTACAGGTTTTTTCCCAGATTCATTACAATCTCTAACTCTAACATTCAACAACCCAAATCAACCAATGATTGCCAACATACTTCCACCCAACCTCACCTATCTCAAGATGGCTTCTCATATTTCCAATCTCTCCATTGAACCAGGTTTCATTCCAGCCAAAGTATCTCTCCTCTCTCTTCACATAGTGAAATATAATCAATCTTTAGTTGAAAATGTTATTCCATCTTCTGTTCAGGAGCTACATATTGCTATTATTCCAAAAGAGAATCAGACCTATAATATTCCAGCAAGTGTCAAAATAATTAAATACTTGGGTGGTAAACCAATAACTCAATCATTTGTACCCAATAGATCAATAGATAATATCCTCACAATTGATTTTCCATTTTGGAAAGCTCAACAGATTTGTAAAAACAATTAATTGTTTGCTTGGTCTTCTACAAGATTGATAACTAATAGTTATAAATATAATTGTGAGTGTCCCTTTATCTTTTTTTTTGTTCTGTTTTCCAGACAGAGTCCTCTTTCCCCAACCAGTAATTTAATCCATAAAAATGGTGTTTTTCAAATACTCTTTTAATAATTTTCTATTTCTTTTAATCATAAATAAATTATAAAAAAATCCTTAGTACAATTCAAAAGTTTATTGTAAATAGATAGTTTGGAAATACAAGTTGATTTTTTTAAAAGATATTTTTTGGAAAAAATTTCATTGGAAAAAATTGTAAAAAAATATTCGCGAATCAAGTTTGCGAATGTTTATAAAAAGATATTTTATTTTATTTTTTGGCAAAGATTCTAAAGAATGAATTAAAATTGAATAAATAGACCAACCATCAATGATTTAATTTCAAAAACAAAAATCAATATTTTAAACTATCTAAATTAAATAATACTAATCGTAAAAAAATGTCTTTAAATAATAAAATTTTAGTTATTGGTGGTAGTGGCTCAAGTGGTAGAAAAGTTGTAAAACATCTTGAAAACAAGAATCAAAATGTATTGGTTGCAGGTAGAGATGAAACCAAGTTTGAAAATTTGAAATTTTCAAACAAAGTCTCTTTTGTAAAATTTGATTACAACAATCCAGAAACATATAAAGCTGCAGTTGAAAATGTTGACAGAGTATTCTTGATGGCCGCACCATTGGATTCTTTACCTGAAAAATCACTTGAACCTTTTATCAATTTTTTAAAACAACTCTCAACTATAAAGAAAATTATTTTTATCTCTGCCATCAATGCTGAACGTTATCCAATTGTTAAGGGAGAAAACCTTGTAAAGGGTTCTACTATTCCATACACCATTATCCGTGCCCCTTTCTTTATGGAAAACTTGACCGATGGTTTTATGCAACAAGAATTAAAGGGTGGTTCTCTCTCTGCACCTGTAGGTGAACATTCAACTGTTTGGATCTCTACTGATGATATAGGTCAAGTTGTTGCCAACTTATTCTTGGACACCAACAACACTGCTTACAACAATTCAACTATTGATATCACTGGTCCTGCCCCTGTTAACTATCCAGAGATTGCTCAACTTTTGGAAAAGTACACTGGTAAGACTATCAAATACAATAATGTTCCACCTCTTGATTACAGCAACTTTTGTCTTAGTCTTGGTATGCCACAAGGAAGTGTAACATTCCTCTCTGATCTCTTTGCCGATATTACCAATGATAATGCCAAAACTGTCTCTTTAAAAGTAAAGGAAATCACTGGCCAAGAACCAAAATCTTTTGAATCTTTTATCAAAGATAATTTTTCAAAAATTCATTATAATGAATAAATAAATAAATTTGAAATTCAAATCAATCTTTAAAGATTTAAGTTTTAATTGTCTACTTTTTTTACTAAATAATTTATTCAACCAATTTTATTTTTTTAAAAAAGGATGAGATAAAGCATCTTTTGCAGTGATTCTACTTGAAGGAGTGGGATCTAAACATCTCTCCAAGAGATCATAAAGATCATTTGGTAACTCTGCAGGATTTTCACTACTTTCACTTCTTAGTCTTGAAGCCAAATCTTTCCAACTTGTTGGTGGAATATGATGAGAAACACAAATTTTCTTTTCCAATAGATTTGCAAGTTCAGTGATTTTTTTAGTTCCAATAACAGATACAATTTCTGCCAAACTAGTTAAATCATCTGGTGATATAAAAAATGGGTATCTTCCAGATATAATACATAGCAAGATTACACCAACACTCCAAATATCAATTGCTGTTGTTTGATTATTATATTTTAATAAAACTTCTGGTGCTCTAAATCCTCTTGTACCTGCTCTAGGTGCTTGTTGTGGTCTAAAAAAATATTAATTATTAATATATATATCATTTCACATTTATAAATTTATATACCTACTTGGAAGGATATTGATTTGAAGATTTTTGATTTTTTAAATTTGGAATTGTTAAAGTTTCATCAGATGATGATGAAGAGGATGAAGAAGAATTTGATTGATTTGAATTTCTTTTTTTTAGAGCACTAGATTTTTCATTTGGTTTAACTTGATCTACTTGCAACATTTCCTGTGCCAAACCAAAATCAATGAGCATAAATGAATTTTTTTTTTGATTATATAAAAAATTGGTTGGCTTTACATCACGATGACAAATATTATTCAAGTGTATGTGTTCCAATGCAGTGAATAGGGCAATCAAATATTGACGTAAGTTATCCAAACTCATTTTAAAGAAATAGTCTTTAAAAGAGTCGTGTTCAAAATAGGGCAATACCAATGTTACTTGATCTTTTAGTCTAAGTGCACCAAGTAATGCAGAAACATTACCATGACCACCAACACGTAACAATGAATGAATTTCATTTAATATTCTTGCCGGTGATGAGGTAGGTGCTACTCTTTTCAGTGCAACCACTAAACCTACATGAGGTCCATCAATACAAACACCTTTATAAACACCACTAAAGGTTCCTTGTCCAATTTTATCCAAAATAACATATTTACCCTTAATTTCTGGGTACTCCTCATCCATAATTGATTCTGGTGGTGGTTTATTAATTGCTATTGCCATCTCGGTTGGATTTAATACTATACTATTTCTCAATACTTCATTAATATTATTATTAATTTGTTGTTGTTGCTTTTTTTCTTTTTCATTATTGATTATATTATTATGTATATTTGATTTTTTTGTATTATTAGATTTTCTTGTTGATGGTGATTTTGTTGTTGTAGTGGTTGTAGTTGTTGTAGTAGTTGTAGATTTATTATTATTCATCAATTTTTGTTGATTATTCGATATATTATTGTTATTATTATTATTTTGATTATTATTATTATTATTTTGGTAACTATTATTTTGATTATTTTGGTTATTATTATTTGAAATTATTTCATTATTACTATTATTTGAACAACTATTATTATTGTTATTTGATGGTGATGAATATCTTGATTGTATAGAACTTATAAATTGTGAATAGGGTGAAGATGGATAACCAATATCTTTAAACTTTGAAGGTGTTGAATTATTAAATTGTTGTTGTTGCGGTTGTTGTTGAGGCTGTTGTTGTTGTTGTTGTTGTTGTGAAGAATTTATACTACCACTAGATGTATATATATGATCAGGTGAAGTAGATTGTAATGATGGAGAATTTATAGAAATAGATGGTAAATTTAAATAAACTGGTATTTTAAAAGTTGGATCATTAAAATGAATAGGTGATGCATTTATAGATATTGGTGATTTGGGTTCTAAATAGGAAATCTTTTCATTTGATGAACTCATATATATGTTGTTGTTGTTGTTGTTTTGATTATTATAATTTATGTTCATAGGTTTTGATTGTTGAGACGAACTAGGTGAATCACAGGGAAAGAATGGAGATAATGGAGAGGTGGGAAAAGATGATGATGATGTAGGTGATAGGGGCTTTTTATACATTTGTGATGGTGAATTTGGTTGATTACTACTACCCGCTGTAGATAATGGTGGTAATTGAGAATTTGGAAATGTATATCTCATTAGTGGTTGAAATGTATTGTTATTATTGGTATTATTACTATTGTTATTGTTATTGTTACCATTACTATATTGATTAAATCTATTATTACTTTGATTCATATTATTATTTATAAAATTATTATTACTATTACTATTATTATTTGTTATAAAACTATGATTAGAATATACATTGCTACTATTACTATTGTTATTGTTATTGTTATTGTTGTTATTATTATTATTATTATTATTACTAAAAGTATATTGTTGCTGTTGTTGTTGTTGTGGTTGAATCTGATTTACTCCATTTGATGTAAAGGATTGATTATTTAGATTATGTTGTTGTGCTATATGTTGTTGTGGTTGAAGTTATGTTGTAATTGCTGTGGTGGTTGTTGTTGTATCTGTTGAGAAAATGGTTGCTGTTGTTGATATTGAATTTGATAATGTTGTTGTTGTTGTGGCAATTGCTGTTGTTGTTGCTGTAACTGATGATTTTGTTGTTGGTAATTTTCCCAACTCATTTTCAAATCATATGATTATAATATGTACATAAGGTATATTTGATTGTAGGTTAATAAAAAAAAAAAAAAAAATTAATATATACAACACTAGTATTATTTATAAAGAACCTATTATCATGATCACCTAGTTTATGATTGTGTGAAATATTTATCTGTACAATTTTAGTTTATTTACAAAGATTTATAAAGAGAGAGAAAAAGAAAAAGAAAAAAAAAAACAAAAACAAAAAAGTTTGATTTTTATTTTATTCAAAAGCAAAAAAATTGAGGAAAGTACTGAAAAAAAACAAAAAAAAGGGAAAGAAAAAAAAGTGTGTGGGGTAATACACCTCGTTTGATATGTAAATTTACACTTGTGCAGAAGGAGAGAGTAAGGGAAAAAAAATATTTATTGAGATCGATTCCACCAACAACACCTAATGTTTGTGAATCTAGAGAGTTTTAAAAGACAAATATCGTTATTTTGTTATTATATTCTAAAAACAATGTATTGGTTATTTGTTTTTTTTTTTTTTGTTTTTTTTTACTAAAAATAATATTATTCTTACTATTATTGTTAATTATTGGTAATAAATATTAAATATTATTTTCTTTAAGAAACTAATTTTCTAAAAATATCACCCAAAGCTTCAATTTTTGGTTTTTCTTTTTGAGGAATAGGTGGTAATGGTGTTTGAGGAGGAACATGTCCACTATTATTATTAGAATTATTACTATTATTTGAATTATTATTATTATTATTATTATTGTTTTGATTACTATTATTTAAATTATTATTATTATTATTATTATTATTATTATTTTCTTTTAAAGGAGGAAAATTAAAAGAAAAAGATTGTTGAAGATTTGGAGGATAAACAAAAGAGGGATGTACATAGGATTGATTTAAAGGTTTTGGAATAGTACCAGATTCTTCGTGGGCAGGTTTTGGATTAACCAAACCCAAACCCAAATAATGACAAATTGAATTACATTGATGGGTTGAAAAGAAACGTTTAATACCTTCAATACCAAGATTACCTTTACCAAATCCTTGACCATCGGCCGAATGAATTTGAGGATCAGTATAGACATCGCCAACGCCTTGAATATCGACGACAATCAATTGACAACCAGAGTCTTCATAACTAAAATGACTAAAAGCTTGTGGTGTATTTCTATCATAATCATTTTTATAGCCAAAGTTGTTGTTGTGTTTTTCATATTTACCCTCGATAAAGTATTCGACGGCACAAAATGGTTTGCCTTGTCTCTCAACGAGTTCCATAACAAAAGCGGGTACAAAATCAATCTTTTTGGGTGGATTCTTCATATTGAATCTTTCGGCAATCTCTCTGGCATAGGTTTGCATCTCTACATCTTTAAAGTAGACCATTCTATCTTCATTGATGTCTTTGAAAAGTTTGGCAACCATTTGTGATGATGGTCCCTCGGCAGAGAGATCTTTCATTCTAAATGCCTTTCTCATGGCACCCTCGGCAAATGGAGTGGGTTCAGTAATAACAATGGTAGCAGTTTGTACCCATTTACCAAGTTTGGCATCAAATCTGTGTCTAATAACTCTTTCTGTACCAGAGAGTCTTGGGTCGGGTACTGATGGTGCTCCTTGTTGAGCATTGTTTGTAGAGTTGTTGCCATTATTACCATTTGGTACTGGTGATGTGGTTTTTGTTAAATTATCAATAATTTGACGACGACGATGTTCAAATTCTACTTTGTCCATCATATCCATATCATATAATTTCTTTAAATTTACAACTTCTGATACACTGGTATCTTCATCTGTACTACTTTGTAATGGATGTTGATTACTATTGTTGCTAATATTACTTGGTTGTGGCAATGGTTGAGATAAAGATGGTTGATAAATATTTTGTTGTTGCTGTTGTTGTTGTTGTTGATTTTGTTGTTGTTGTTGATATTGTTGTGGAATAGGTTGTGATGAAATTACATATGGTTGTTGTTGATTAGATGGTTGACCTTGTAATGGTTGTGGTGATGGTTGTTGTTGATAATTTGGTAAATATTGAGATGTTGAATGTGGATGAACTGGTATTGGGGAATGGATAACATTTTGAATTGGCGCCGATGATGATAATTGTCCATTTGGTGTATTATAGGGTTGTCCATTTTGTTGTTGCTGTTGCTGTTGCTGTTGTTGTTGTTGAATATACATTTGTTGTGGATGCTGTAAAACTCTATTTTGTTGTTGAGGATCAACATTATGAGTAAAAGGATTAACTGGAATAGGTGTAACAATATTATTTGATGGTTGATTTGAAGTGGGATTAACTGGTAAGAAAGGATTTGGTGATGGTGATGGTGACGGTGAGACAACATGTCCATTAATATTCGATGAAATACCAGAATGACTATTGATTGTAATATTTGCACTATTGGTTGATGAACTACTACTTGATGAAATTATATTCATATTTGAAAAATTATTATTTAATTGTTGTTGTTGTTGTTGTTGATTTGGTGATGGAGATGTTGATGGTGATAAAATTGGAACATTTGATAAATTACTATTATTATTATTATGACTATTGTTTTCTAAATGTTTATCTTCAACAAATGGATTAATTTGTTGTTGTTGTTGTTGTTTAATTGGTTGTTGATGATGATGATGATGATTATGGTTAATATGATGATTATGATGAATTCCATTATTACTATTATTATTTAACACATGATTATGATGATGATGATCATCATTTTTATCCAATAAAGAAATTAAAGGTTCATTTGAAGAAAATGGATTTGTATTATTATTACTATTATTTAAACTATTGTTACCATTACCAGTAGTTGGTATATCAATTAAATGTACTTTAAAATCAGAGGAATGATGTTGGGGTGATAAACTAGAAGGTGTATTTGAAGGTGAAGGTGATTGTGATTTTGGGTTATGTCCAACAAGATCAGCGAGATTCCCTGATGAACCGCTTCCACTTGGTGGTTGAAATGGTGATGTTGATTCATTGTTTGGTTTAATTGGTGAAAATGGATCCAAATTTGTCTTGTTTATTCCACCACTAAATTTTAATGGATTATTGTAACCTGTTGTTGTTGTTGAAATTGGATTTGATCCACTACTATTTAAATTCATTAAATCATCCATATATCTAGTTGGTTTTGGTGATGAACTTGGTGATGCAAATGGTGAAAATCCTTGATTGTGGGTAGGAGTGTTTGATTGTGGTTTTTGTACAAAAGAAGTAATGTCTGAATGAGATAATGGATTACTATTACCAGCAGATGGTATTGATACTGGACCCTGTGATGATGTTGATGATGATGGAATACCACTATCTGAACTAGACAATGAAATCCAACGTTTTTCTATATATTTTAAACGTAAAAAACTTTCTAATCTAGGATCCTCTGGAGGTGGTTGCATAAACTCCATAGGTGACCATTTAGCTAACCAAAATTGTTTTGATACCTAAAAAAATAAAAGAGTGAGTATTTACTTGATTTTGATCATTATCATTATCATCATGATCATTAAACAATTATACGTACTAAATTTCCAATACATTGTAAACGTTTAATATCTTCTTCTGAAAAATTACTTCCCATTATAGGTCTAACTTTAAATCCAATTGTACTAAGAAAATGTGCGCATGTTGGACATATAAAAATACCCAACTTTATACAAACATAAGGTACATTCTAT
>AJWJ01000670.1:0-10993 GCA_000277445.1 Polysphondylium violaceum | reverse complement strand
ACTCCACAACTACAATCGTCAACATTGTATTGTTTTTATAAAAACAATACAATGTTAATTTATAGTAGTTGTATAGTGTAGTAATTATTATTATCTTTATTTGTTGATAAAAATGAAATTGGAGTCTCTTTTATACCTTTCGAAAATGAAAAAAAAAATAAATATAAAAAAATTAATAATTACCAGATAATTAAAATAATACAAAAATGGAAAAGATAAAAAATGAGAGAAAATATAAAATCATGCTTTAACTGTCTTATTTCTATTTTGATGATATCTATCTCTAGATTACCTATATTAAAATAATTGATTGAAGTTATAAAAATTGATTGATATTTATTTTATTTTTAAAAAAAACTCATTTTCTACGACGATTGTTATGAATATCAATATAAATATTATTTCCTCTACCACCACAACACCCTCTTCTTGCAGATTGCGCAGCACCTCTCTAATTCACCCTATAATGGCAACATGCCTCCCTCAATGGTTCAAACTTTCACACTCTAGTATTATTGACATTAAATATTAAACAATTGTTTATGTAAATTCTAAATACCTTGATGTATTTATGAAGATGATGTGGAGAGCGTAAAAATAAAAGATAGCTTTATTTGATTATTCAAATATTTTCCTAAAGATTTAGATTTTCTTTTTCTTTGCGGCATCAACTATAAAGATGTATAGTGTAATTAGTATTTATATATAAATATAGTATACATAAAATTATACATACTATTTTGTTGAATTTTATTCTCTACCATGATTCTTTCTTGTCTTAATAAACCAAAAATAAACAATACTTCTAAAGTGACAAAGAATGGTGCAATAAAAACTTGAAACAAATTATCAATAAGAGCTGGTCTTCTACCTTCAATATAGTGACCAACAAATTGAGATACCCATGAGAATATATGTAAACTAATTGCAAAGAATAAACATTTATCTCCTAAAACAATATTGGTGTAAAATGCTAAATAATTGGCAGACATAATCCAAATGGTGGCTAATAACTTTAATAAAGTAAATGAAATCATGGTATTAATAACTAAACATAATGAAAAAAGGATATTCATTACTATTAATACCTACACCAACTCTACTATCTAAAGCACAATAATATAATGAAATAGCGATAGCTAAAGGAGTACCGATGGTTACTGGAATAAATCCTTGACTCAAGGTATTTAATGGTGCTAAAAAGTATTCTGAAAGAGTAGGTGATACATCCAAGAGATTGATAAATATAATAGCTGTATAAAGAATAGCTGGGACAAATATAATATGAACAAATTTATTTCTAATCATATATAATGTGTTTGTGTGTTAGTGTATGATCGTAGTAGTTTATACACCACTATAACTTACACATTGTTATTATGATATGCACCATATGAGGCAGCTTGATCAACTAAATTAAAGATACCCATGATGTCCAAGTATAAAAGATATAATGAGGTGAATGTGTGATTGTTTGGATAAAATAATTAAATTTTTATAAAAATCCTTCAAATTGTGATTTTTATACAAAAAAAAAAAAAAAAAAAAAAAAAGGAACCCTTTTTTAGATATTTCCTAAAATATCTCGGTATAGATAGTTCAAAATGAATTGATTATGTAAAATAAATGAGAGGAATAATATATTATGTATGCCATATTAGTAAAACATATTTTTCTATTTTTTCTATTTCCAATGTTTATCTCTTAAAAGCAAATCATCACTCTTTCCATTCTCAAGTAACCATGATAGTAAAATATATTTTCTTCATATTTTACTGTGATCTGACATATGCCAACAAGATTTATTTGGGTTAAAATCAAAATATGAACATGTTCTGTTCATAAGAAAAAATTAATTAAAAAATAAATTAAAATAAAAAATAAAATAAAAAAAGAAATAAATTAAAAAAAAACATAAATTTGCAAATGGGAATGATATTGTTTTTATACAATGAACAACATCAGCATTTTTAATGAAATCTATCAATATCTTTATAATAGCAACAACAACAATAACAATAGTAATAGCGATAGCAATAAACATATAAAAAACTTTGATTCTATCTGGTTGTTTTTCAATCAATTACTGTCAATTAAACCACCCAATAGAATATTAGACACCCTCGTAGAATGTCTAACAGTAAATAACAATGATAGCAATAGTAGTCAACTAAAAACATTTGATTCTATTAAACAGTATTACTCTGACGTAGTAATTAAATCTGTATGTGGTAAAGTTTGGAACAACAGTTTAGTTTACAAATGCTTAGACTGTCAAGTAGACGATAATTGGTAATTATAATCACCAACAATAGTGATAATGACGATTGTGGTATCTAATATTAGATATAATACATATAGTTCAATATGTTTAGATTGTTTTGAAGAAGATAAACATATTGGTCATAGATTTAGATTCATTAAATCAACAAGAGGTTGTTGTGATTGTGGTGACTCAAGCGCTTGGAGAAAAGAAGGATCATGTAGAAAACATTCTGGATTAGCAAATGTACAAGACAATGATGATAATAAGAATAGTAGTAGTAGTAGTAATAATAACAATAGAAAACCTTTGCCAATCAATACAAGCTTAATATTTATAGATGTTATATTGGAATTGGTTTTAATAGAATTAATAGAATCTAGTACAAGATCAAGAGCAGCACCACCGCCAACAAATGCACCAATTACTATACCTCCAAGTGCATCACACAAAACAATGATTACACAAAGATTAATCAAAATAGTGAATCAATTTATAGAGATACTAGGAGATACATTTACAATGTTGTGTGCCAACAAGATACTGTTGAAATCAAAGACATCGAAAAATCTATTAAAGTACTTGCTGAGACCCAGAGACATAGAGATGGAAAACTTTGTCATCGCATTGTTTATCTGTCATCCACTTCGTGATGAATTGGCCATGTGTTTGGCGAGTAACTTTGAATGTTTGGAAAACTCTAATCTCTCGGTGCAACTGTTTACCGTGGACGCCATTGCACAGCAGATTGTTGAACAGCAGACACTCACACCCATCGTAGAGTGTTTCTTGTCACACGTCAGAGAAAACAAGGACAACGAGACTGATTTGGTAAAGAGTGGTGGCTTTCTGTCCAAAGGCTACTTTAAGTCCCTTGTAGCCATGTCTTATATCATCCGAACCAAACCCAGCTTTCTCTGGCTCATTGATCATCCCAACCAAATGCTCGAGGCGCTCGAAGCATTGCAGTTGTGTCAGGGCTCAAGCGAAAACATTAGGTATGTCACATCGTATATATCCAACGACGACTTTTGGATTGATAACTACTATCTCGAGTACTTTGTCGGGCGCTATCTGTCGAATCTGTTTTTTGGCAAGCTGCTCTACAAACATGCGGCGCTAGTCAAAGAGACGTCGATCGCCGTCTACAAGCACTATCTGCTCAACTCGATTCTGCAGTTTGTCGACGCCAACAATGGTGGCATAAAGTGGAAGCGCGGCGTCAGGGACAAGCTGGTGCCCGAGTACAGAATCCAAAAGCAGCCCATCTCGTTCCATCTCCCTCTGCACCGGTCGCTCTGCAGCGTTCTTTACTTTTACTCTCTGCACTATGGCAAGACACCTGTGCAAACGCTGGTGCTGCCCGACTCAACCCTGGCACCCGACCAGCTGGCGTGTCTGTTGGCCGAGCATGTGATGAGGATCTTTGTGTTGGTGTTTATGCATGACGCCAAGACATGGATGCGTAATGGCGAGTCGATCAACAAGCAGGCATACAACTATAAAATGCAGCAAGAGTTTTTTGCCACCGACCTCCATCTTGTGCAGTACCTCTTGCACATATACGTCGACCCCACATTGTTCTACTCGCAGATCCTCGATCGTTGCGAACTCACCTGCTGGCTGGTGCTCGACGGACACGTGCCCGACAGCGTCTCTGTCGCCGACCAAAACTCGATCACCAGCGGCACACGTCCACCCCACCGTCCCGAATCTGACCGCATCAACGCAGTCGTCACTGAGAACCTTTTGGAGCTTATTGTGCACCTCGTGTGCGAGCGAACCAAGCTCGCCGATATGAGCACCGAACAGATCCTCAGACGCGACCTCATCCACCGTCTTGCTGTGGGCCCACAGACATTCAGCGAGATCCTCGGCAACCTCTCTGAAGACCTCGAGAACGACCCCATAGTGGAACGTGTCCTCTTGACCGTGTCTGACTTTCACACTGCCACAGAGAGTGTCAATGGCAAATACCATCTCAAGCCCGAGTGCTGGACCGAGTGGACATACTTTTACCCCTACTATTCGCGAATCGACCAACAAAAGTCTGAAGAAAACTACATACTCTACTTCAAGAAACTAAACAACCAAAAAGAGCCCATTAGACCTCCCCTCGTGACCCTTGCCCCCACACTACCCATCTTTAACCAAGACAAGGGTATCGAAAGAATCATACACAATGATATCCTCCACTCTATCCTCTACACCGTCATATTTAATGCCTGTTCAGGGTCAGTCAGAGTCAACGATAGATTATTAACCACAGCCCTATATCTTGTATCTTTGTGTTTGGATACATTTGATCCAAGTCTTATTCCTAGTATCGCCAATGAAAAGATAAAGAATGATCAATTTGATTTTGGATTCACTCATAATATAGTATTTAATTTCTATCATCCAGTCAAGGAATCTCAAGTGATTTTCTTTTTACAAGCTTCTGTACATAGTCTCTCTAGCTTATTGAATCACATGCTTGGTGTCTTGAGATTCGATACCTATCATCCAATTATTAGGTATATTTTAAATCATAATGTATTAAAACAACACAAAGATGTAAAGGGTATTTTATCAACTTCATCATCATCGACATCATTACATTTGGCCCAAGGTGAAAGTATTTCATCTACAAATAGTAGTATTGCAACCTTAATCACCTCTACAACAACAACAACAACAACAACAACAGAATCAACAACAGCAAACTCTAGTATGTCAACATCACCAGATTCTAGTCTACTCAAAGAAGCATTTAGAAAGAAACAAATGGAGATATTGAAAAAGTTTACCGAACAACAGAAATCATTTTTAATTAGAAACAGTAATGGTGATGAAGACGATCAAGATGACAATGATATTGATCAAGACATAAAACATTCAACTAAAAACAAAGATCAATATCAACCTGTTAACAACAACAAAGAAACAGTGTTGAAAAAAGATTATGGTGAATGTATAGTTTGTAGAGAGAATATGAATACTGTCAATGGAGTAACAAATAAACCGTTTGGGTATATTGGATTCATTCAACCACATTCACTCTTATCCTGTAATCCACTTGCAAACAATTGTCAAGAGAATCAAACCAATGATCTATTGTTTTCCGATATCAATGCTAGTGATGGTTCCTTTATAAACTTTTGCTCACATCTTGTACATCTATGTTGTCATCAATTACTTGTATCTAGTGGTGTAGCTGATTTAAAATATGGATTCCAATGTCCTTGTTGTAGAAGACAATCAAATGTTATTATTAAAACAACAGATATAGTTTTTAATATTCCATCTTCATCTTCATCATCGTCAACATCATTATCTGATTTTATTTTAGATTTAAAATCAAATAATCTTAATTTATCGACAACAATGAATCAAAATAATCAGAATCAGAATCAACTACAACAACAACAACAACTTGATATGATTTATTCACATTTGGCAGAATTTGAAATTAATAATCCATCAAGATATCTACATATTTGGAATTTAGTTTGTTCAAGTTTGTCATTGTTTGAATTAAGTAAAAGAAAGGATAATGTAAAACAAGTACCAGTATTGGTGAATTCAAGAGAATCATTTCAAAATCTCATTAAATATTGTATTTCAATTATTAGTGGTGGTACAGCTATAGATAAACAACAAGCCATAATAGATTTTAAAAAGATATTGAATACAATATTTAATCAACAAACCAGTCAAACATTCCTATCGTTGGATATGTTTGGTTTATTTGTTAAATTTTATTTATCTATAGAATCAATTAATAATAAGAATAATAATATTTCATTTAATTATTATGTATCTATATTCGTAATTGGAAACTTAATACAATCCATATTAGTTGTAAATGTATGTATAAATATGTAAATCCACTCTTGTTTTTAACTAACAAATATATAATATCAATATATAGGATAATATTAAATCATATACAGATTTATATAATTATTTAAAATCTAAATTAATAGATAATAATGATAATCAATTCATTACTTTTAGTAGAAATTTAGAGAAACAAGTTAAAGATCTTTGTATACCTTTTTTGAAAAGAATATTATTATTTAAAACTTGTATAGATTCAAATATAGATATTATTGGCATAGATCAAGATCAAGATGAATATGAAATATTGATAAAATATATCTTCAACTCCTCAAATATAGTTTTATTCAATGATGATTTAATGGAAATCATTAAACAATGGATAATATCATTTAGTATTGGTAATCTAGATAATAACAACAATCACAACAAATTACCATTACGTAGTGAAAAAGAATTTGAATTAAAAGTAGATTTACCCTTGGATTACTTGAAATTATTGGTCAACAATACCAAAGGTAAATGTGATAGCTGCAGTAGTTTAGAAGAGGACATTAGTTCACCTATACGTCTTGTATGTCTGTTGTGTGGCCTTGGACTGTGCCATTTCCACTTTACCATGCATCACAGTCAACATAGAATCGGTGTGTATATGGTGATACCAGAATCATACATCTTTATACAAATGAACAAAAGATCACGTCGATGGGGATCCATTTACCTAGACCAACACGGAGAGGAAGACTTGTATTTCCAAAGAGGCAATCCTTTGCTTCTCAATGGAAAACGTCTCGATAAACTCAAACAAGATATTTTATTATTGAATAACATACAATATTTACCATATATCAATATTCCACCCTCACGAGTAACATAGATAGATATTTTAACTAAACACACGCTCATCAGTGTGGTGGGTATATAGTGCGGTAGAAATAAAAATAAAAATTTCAATCATTTCACCATTATATTGGATAGGGGCGGCATTATGCCAATTTAGAAATATATTTTAGATTTCATCATTTCAGACTCTTTTTTGCTTTTGAGTGATACAAAAAAATCTAAAAATCAAAAAAAAAAATCAAAAAAAAAACAATTTGAAAAAAAAAAAATAAAACAAGAATTTTCTTCTTGCAGTTAGATTTTTTTTTGTTTTCAGGTCAGCTCAGAAAAGTTGTGTTCCTCCGCCCCTATAAAATCTTTTCATTTCATTTTAAAAACACCGAACCTGGTGTACAAACATCAAAATTTAATGAGTTAGGGGTTAAAAAATACTTAGAGTCGTAATAATAACAATATATGTTGTAATAATAATAAATTTAAGAATTTCATTAATAGTATCATCATACAGACATTAGCTAATTAGTGCCTCCTACTTGACATCTATCGTTTATCATCCTTTTAAAACACACATTAATTGTATGTATCTTTACTTTATCCCTTTTCATACACCACACAAAAAGTGTTTGTTTTAAGATTGGGGCCTCAGCCACCACATCATCAAAAAACTTTCGTTTTTTTTTTAATTTACTCTATATATGCTGACTTTTCCTTAATACTTGAATATATAAAGAAAGTGGTATACGACAACTACGAAGATTAATATTTATTCTAGTATAGTAATAGTAGTAATAATTGTAACAAAATGAATGGTTTAAAAAAGAAACCATCCAAAGATAATTTAGAAGAGATAGCAATTCATATGGGAAATGGCGGTGGTGGAGATTATGCATCATCGGCCAACCACTCGGATGGTTACGAATCATCTATAAATATTATATCACCATCATTGAGTGCATATAGCTCTGTAAACACATCTGCTGTGTCTTCATTGGCAACATCACCATCGCTTGGCTCTGTGCAACAACAAAAACTTCATAATCAACACTCTGCAGGTAATTTCAAGACTACACCTCAACATAAATTCCACGACACATTGATACAATTGTTGGGTGTGGATCTACGTAGTCTGGCAGCAATGAGAATAGGTCTTGCTATATTGATTATATTGGATCTCTATGTAAGATCGTTGTATTTGTATGACCATTACAGCGATTTGGGTGTCTTGCCCGCCAGCGTCGTCATTGACAACAACCCTTACTATTGGTCATTGTATTTCATCAACCCTTCCTATTTTTTTGCCTGTACACTATTTGTTGTCAATTGGATTCTTGCATTTGGCTTTTTGATTGGCTACAAAACTTTTTGGACCAACCTCCTCTGCTGGGTCTTTATGACCTCGCTTCACGTTCGTAATCCATTCGTCTTGAATGGTGGTGACGACTTTTTCCGTTTATTTGTATTTTGGAGTATATTCTTGCCATTGGGCGCCAAGTTTTCCATTGATGCCATTCTCAATGTCGAGCATTTGAATAACAAGGCCAACATATTGAATCCCAAGGCTGTCACCTATTCACCCGTTATATCGACAAATAAATTATTCCCAACAACCGATAGTGAGGGTAAATACTTTTTCGGGTTTGGATCAATGGCCATTCAAGCTCAATTCCTTTTGGTCTATATAATCACTGCCGCACTAAAAACCGGTGCCGAGTGGAACACAGAGTACTCTGCCGTGTGGTACGCCTTACATTTGGAGCAATTCACCACCCCACTCGGCAATTATCTCAGACCATTTGTTCAATTGGGTGTTTTCCTTACTTGGTTCAGTATTTACTTTGAGTGGTATGGTGTCCTCTTGTTTTATATTCCAGTAAAATCTCTCCATGGCCCATTGAGAACTCTCGGTGTCATTGGATTCTGGTGCATGCACATTGGCTTTGGCTCCTGTCTCAGACTTGGCTTCTTTAAATATATTCCAGGTATGTGTGTATTGGTCTTTTTGCCAAAATGGTTTTGGGACAATCTATTCAATTGGCTCTACACCAACACCTCCAAGACATCGTATATCATCTATGTAAACTCAAACAACGACTCTGTCCAACGAGCTCTCAATATTTATAAACAATTCTTTTTACTTCACTCGACCCCAATCATTATGGCTCACAGACAAGATGAAGATAGCTTGGATGGTCAAAAATCAATGTACCAAGACATGAAGGAAAACAACGCCTGGATAGCAGTCGAGAATGGCATCAATGGTGAAACTGTCTTTTCCTACAACGCCTTCCTTCAATTGATTGCCTTGTCACCCATTCTCCAATATACACACTTTATTTTCCGTTCAGCAATATTTAAAAAGCTTTATCTCTACACAACTACCAAGCAATTCTTTACCAATGGAACCATGTTTAAAGCCACAAACAAGATCTATCCAACTTCAGCCTACACATGTTCAAGAAAATGGTATACTGAAATATTCCTTTGGTTATTGTTGTTTTTTGTAATCAATTGGAATTTGGCTGGTCTCTATCACTATAGTGTACCTCAAAATATTAGATGGGTTGCTTCGTCCTTTAAAGTTGAACAATATTGGTCCATGTTTAGTCCCTATCCATCTAAAGACAATGGTTGGTTGGTTTATCCTGGTATATTAAAGAATGGTACTGAAGTGGATATTGTCACGAAATTGCCAGTCACTTTTAATAAGCCAGAAGTCATTTCAGATACATTCCCAACTCAAAGATGGCGTAAATATTTAATGAATCTTGAAGGATCAAATCTCAAAGAAAAACGTTTACACTATGGCAGATATTTATGTCGTGAATGGAATTGGTTTGGTCGTAATCCAGGTGATGCACAATTAAAATCTTTTAAAATGATATATATGATGCAGATGACTCCTCAATTCCCAACAGATCTTTCTCAACCTTTACCAACATTTGATCCTCCTCAAGTAGTTGAATTATGGTCTCATATTTGTTAATAAATCAATATAATATAATATTTTTTTAAATCCTAATGATTATTTATTTAGTTTTCGATAAAATAATTGGTACCAAACAAACACAGGGGATATTCATCGCTTGGATTTAAAGAACCTTGGGACGACGAGGAAAAAAAACAAGACCACAACAGCTATAGTTAATTAAAATTATTATATCTATGTATTTTCTCAATTTAATTTTTAAAGAATTCTTAAAATCTTTGTGTCTATTCATCTTTTGATTTCATGAATCATGATATAATATAATAAGAGTAACAAGTATGAAATCAAAAAAAAACAAAAGACTAAATTGAACGAGCACTTTTTGGGCCCATTTTAACTTGAAAATGATACTATTGGGAAACAAAGAATTACTGTAGTCATAGGTCAGAATCATGATATAATATAATAAGAGAAATCAAAAAAAAACAAAAGACTAAATTGAACGAGCACTTTTTGGGCCCATTTTAGCTTGAAAATGATCCTCTTGGGAAACAAAGAATTACTGTAGTCATAGGTCAATATTGAACCATTCAACAAAAAAGAAGTCAGAGTTACTTAATTCTTTGAATGGAAGAATCTAGTGCAAAAAATAAAAAGTTCTCATTTCCTTTTTTTCATCAAAAAAATAAAAAAAAATTGTGATGTTACAAAAAAAAAAATAATAAGCTCAAAAGAAGCTTAAAGGCAAGGGAAGACGAATGACAGCAAAGAGAGTCAGATTGTTTGAAACTATCAAATAATATTGAACGAGTAATACTTTTAAAAGTTTATTCATCGAAAATTCAATTTTTTTCTCGTTCATCTAAAATTTTTTTTATTTTTCTCAGGGATTGAAATTTTTTTTATCTTTTTCATAGAAATGTAATGTAATGGGGGATCCCCTATTTGCTCAATATTCATCTTTTGATATCTTTGATCTAAAAAGAATGAGTATATAATGCTAAGTTTGTTTAATTCATTATTTATAGAAGATTCCTATACTATTACACAAAATGATAAACATAGATAGTAATATTTCACACAAGAGTGGTCAAATCCAAGACTCTGAAACTAAATTCAAACAATTTGCCAAAGACCTC
>AJWJ01000669.1:0-11047 GCA_000277445.1 Polysphondylium violaceum | reverse complement strand
TATTATTATTATTATTATTATTATTATTATTATTATTATTATTATTATTATTATTATTATTATTATTATTATTATTATTATTATTATTATTATTATTATTATTATTATTATTATTATTATTATTACTGATATTGTCAGTGTTATTAATATTATCTGCTTTGACACTATAGTTTGCTGGATCACTGAGATTAAAACTAAGATTTCTACTACTACTATTATTATGATTATTATTATTGTTATTATTGTTTGATAAAGAATGATGGGTAACTCTGTATAGATCAGGATTTGTGCATATTATGCTTGTATCACTATTACTTCTGTCTATTGAATTTGCTAAAAAGGATTCTTGTTGTTGATTGTTTGAATTTGGTATTGTAGTTGTAGTGGTAGTAGTAGTAGTAGTTATTGGTGCTGCTGTAATTGCTGTTAGTGTATTATTGCTACTATTATCATTACCACTATTGCTGTTATTGTTATCTTTAGTACCTTCATTTTCACCAGTATTGATATCAAAACTAATTTCATCAATTCTTATGATTGTAGGTTGTAGAGGTTGTGTGCTAGTTATTTGTGGAGATAAAGTAATGCTATTATTATGAATATTACTACTAGTATTATTACTGTCTTTGGCATTACTAGTATCATCATCATCATCATCTATATTTATAAAAATAGGTTGTGAATTAATGCTAGGTGGAGGTGGTGCAGGCAAGTCATCATCAAATGTAAAATCAAAGTCTTCATCTCCATCTTTGTTTGTTTCCTTTACTTTATCTAGAGTATTATTATCATCTTGATCTTCATCATCATCATCGAATGTAAGCTTTCTTTTTTTTGATTCTGGTGTGTCTGTTAAAGAACTTGTTGATGTTGTAGCTGTAGCTTTCTTTGGGAGCTTGGGTAAAGAAAGTTTAGACACTGGTTTATTTGGAGTAGTGGTAGAGATGGTTGTTGTTGTTTTTGTTTTGGATGTATTACTATTGTTATTATTATGAGAGAGCCTAGAGTTTATTGTCAGTTTAGGTGATTTGTTTTTATTGGGCTCCATCTTTACAGTTTACATCTTTATCATTATCATATACTAAACAACGATTCTAAAGAAGAGGAAGGCTCAGATTTGAAATGTCCAATTTTCATTTTTTTTAAAAAAAATTTTAAAAAATGCATTTTTATAAATTCTTGGAAAAACATTGAAAATCAAATAAATTATAAAAATTTGGGTGGCTCTCACCCTTTAGAAGTTTATTTATATAGATTACTCCAATTTAGAATATAAATGATTAATATCTTTTTGGAAGTGTTCTTTGATTTGAGGTCTTTTAATTTTAAAGCTAGGAGTCAACATATTATTTTGATCAGAGAATGCTTCATGAGTCAAAAGGATTGCTTTGGGGATCTCAAAGCCAAACAATTTTTGTTCTTTGCATGTCTTTGTGATGTCATCCAAAACTTCTTTAACAAAATCTTGATTTTCACAAACGTCCTTTAAATCTTTATCACTCTTTTTAGAAGAAGCCCATTCCTCGGCTTTTTCAGGATGTGGGTGAACGATGGCAATAAGACAAGATTTTTGGGAATCACCATACACACAGACTTGGGCGACATAGTGGCTTTTACCGACAACGTTTTCAATTTTCTCAACGGCAACATATTCACCTTGGGCCAATTTAAAAATGTTTTTCTTTCTGTCAATGATGGCCAATGAACCGTCTGGGTTCCATTTGCCTATATCACCGGTATAAAACCAACCGTCTTTAAAGTCAGATTTTGTTTTCTCTGGGTCCTTGTAGTAGCCAATCGAGATGGAGGGTCCTCTAAGACACACCTCACCGCATTGACTCTTGTCATTCGAGTAGTAGTTTAGCTCGGGAACGTCGACCAATTTAATTTCATTTGATAAAAAGGGTGGACCGAGTGAACCGACACTTTCGTCCTCTAATAGATGAACGGCAGTACCACCACAGCTCTCAGTGAGACCATAGCCTTGGACCACAGCGCAGCTAAAAGAGACTCTGAGAAACAATTCAGTCTCACGAGACAAGGGTGCACCACCGCTGAGAATAACACGAACATTTCCACCGAGTTGGGCTTTGATCTTGGAAAACAATATCGAGTCAAAGAGACTCTCCAACATGGGTAGCTTGAATCCCTTGGCAATGGAAAACTTTTTCAAACCATAGGCAAAGTGGAATAGTTTTTGGGCAAATGCAGATTTCTTTGAGATCTCTCTAAATACACCAGCTCTGATTCTTTCAAAGATTCTGGGTACACCAATGAAAAGAGTTGGCTTGAGGGTTTTAACTTCATTGAGTACATTTGAAATGTCTCCAGAGAAAATACCAATACCTGCACCATAATGGAATGCTGTTAAAACAACGACTCTCTCTAAAATATGAGCATAGGGGAGATAAGAGTAATGTATATCTGATTCATATACCTTGATAAAATTATTTACTGCACAGACAACAGATGCAAGATTCTTATGTGTAATCATGACACCCTTTGGATCACCTGTAGTACCACTTGTATACATAATGGTAGATAAAGAATCTGCAGTTGGTTTAGTATGTGGATATTTATCCATTGTTTTTTTACCCTATAGAAATGAAATGATTAATTAGTATTTATAAAATCAATCTTTGAAGATTTAAATAGATGGTGATATTTACCCTTTCAATAATATCAGAATAATTGTAAAGAGTGATATTTTCTTTTTTAGCCTTTTCCTTTTGTTGATCAGTGACTGGATCAAAACAAATGATTGTTTTTAAAATTGAAACACTTCTTGATATTTCAAATGTTTTTTCCAAAGTTTCTGTTGAACAAAAAGCAACACCAATCTCTGCATGTTCAGATACAAATGCAAGACTTTCGACACCCAATGTTTCATAAAATGATACTATAATATTTGATTGAAGAAAGCTAGCTGAATGAACAGTTAACCATTCTAATCTATTTCTACTAAAAATTCCAACTTTACTTTTCTATTATTATTATTATTTTAGTATTTTGATTCATATGTATGTTATCAGATATCAATACTTACTGGTTTGATACCAATATCACATAAACCAGCGGCTACATATTCACAGTTTTCTAAAAAGGTATTATAAGAGATCCATTCAAAGTCACCTAAATTACCATTTGCATCTTTTTTTCTCTCTGAAAAACATTTTCTATCACCATATTTCTCACATGATTTGCTAAAAAGAAGAAAAGTTTATTATTAATAACCATCATCATCATCTACAATATTATTAATAAAAAAAAACTTACATTAAAGAATCATATAGAGTATAAATACCATCTTCTTCAAGATGTGATACTAAATGATTGGGAGAAAGAGCGTTTCTTCTAGCTCTTCCTTCCCCTTCAACCTTTTGACCAACTTCAATACTTTGACCATATGGATGTTTTCTCTTCCAATTAAAACAAAGGATACCACTGACGAGTACCAATCCCAACGCTAACCAATTATCAATCATTTTCACCATATATGTACAAAAAAGGCAATAAAAAAAATATGAATTTTGTGAAAAAAAAAAAATTAAAAAATAAAGACTATTGTGTAAGATAAAACAGATAAATAAAAACAAATATTCATATACTAATAGATAAATAAAAAAAGTGTATGTTCATTCGAAAAAAATGAAAATGTAAACACACACCCACACACTCTTTGAAAAAAAAAATAAAAATGAAAAAATAAATAAAAAAAATAAATAAAAAAAAATAAAAATAGTATGATGCGGGATATGGTTGTATGATATACTCAAGGACTTTATCTCTTTTGTTGTGAATCAAATATTTCCCAAATAATCATAAAATGCCTCTTTGAATCATAATTACAATATCCATTACCAAATTTAGAATATCATTTGATCATCGCGAAAAGTTTTTTCTAAAAAAAATGGCAAAATTATGCGAATGAAATAATGCGCAAGACAAAAAGAGGTAATAAGGTGGCGAGGTGGGAAAACAAAAATATATATTTATCAACAACAACAACACAAGGATGGATGGGATGGGATACTAAGAATGGGCTATAAAAAGAATAACGAACAATCTGTCTCTTAAGTGACATTTAAACAGCTTTGAAATTTAGCAATCGACACATCAGACAACGGATGATCGCAGTGTGATGAAAATCTATTTTAAAGACAGATATTGTTTGTTGGGATTCCTTTATTTACCTCTGTGCTTTTTAAAAATATCGTGATCATTTTACCACCTGATATTATTACTGGTTGTTGTTAAATTTACATAAAACACTCTTGGAGAGTCACTTTGGTTGATTGGTGAGATTCCATTTGATTCTTTTGACACCAAGTATTCAAAGAATGTTGAGTAACTACTATTATTACTATTACGATGGTTGCTCAAGTTTAAAGTATTTGGTTGTCATTGTATATGCTTTCTTGGGACCATTGACAGTGTATATTATTTTAAATTCTTGTGGAGAGGTGAAGTGAAATGTAGCATCATAGGTATCACAACCACACAAATGATGGCCTGTTGCAACCTGAGATGAGAGGGAAGAGTCTTTGAATTCTAGTGTATGTAGAATCCTCTCTGGCTTTTCATCAAAATAAACAGATATTATATCATCTTTTAATTTATAAATGTATTTCTGAGAGACATTAAATGACTGGCCGTCTGGTTGTCTTAGAACACCTTCTTCACTATATTGATAAGCATCTTGAACAGTTGTGTTGTTTTCTCCAATTAATGGTGAGAATGTAGCACTACCATTCACAGTCATACATTTATTGCTGCTATCACTACTACTAAAGAAGCCAGAATTGGTTCCTATAGATGTTGTCGTTCTATGTACTATATCTCTTTGTATTCTCCATCTACCTGCAAATGATTGAAATATTTTAAACATAATATTGTAAAATGATCAGAGATCCAGATTTATTTTGTGAAATTTTTGATCAAAAAAAAAAAAAATGTGAAAAATGAAAAAAATGTTGTCTATCAACTTTTATAAATTCTATCTTCAATAGACTCGAGAATAGAGACAGCAGACGCACATGGAATTTGGTCAAATGAATTTGGATCAATATGAATGGATTCCCATAATCTATAGCAAGCAACATTCATTAGATTGTTGTAGAGCATTTTATAGAGTTTTGGATAGGTCTTGTAGATCTCTTGCAATTTGGTCTCGTCTGGATAGACACCCATCTTTCGAGCGATATAGTCACAATAGGGGATGTGATGTGGATGTGGGATTTGAGGTCTAGGTCTTTGTTGACGAATCTTTTCCTCTTCTAGAATGCCCTCTTTAATCTCTGCCTCTGAGGGATATGGTACTTGACCTGCAATGATCATCGAGACCCAACGTGCCTGCAACTCCATACTTCCATAAGAGGGACCCTTGTACATGCCAATAAAGAATATGTTTGGAATGTCTTGAGCAAAGACACATTTGTGTAGGAGTAGTGGTAGGAATTTATCTTGTTCGACAAATCTGATCTTATCCTTTACTTCTTGAGGCAAGAATGAAACTTGACAAAGATAGCCATCACAAAACACAATGGTATCAATCTTGACCTTTTCCCTTTGGCCTGCAGAATTTGTGAATGACAACAGACCATTTTCATCGAACCCATCACAATTCTTGTTGAGGAGGATATCAATATTCTTATTTTTAATGTTGTCCAAATAAGTGTTTGAAATGGTGAGATAAGGTGGCAAGCTTTTGTCGGGCACCAATGATTCAACATTTTCATTTTGTCCAGACAACATGCCATAGAATCCATGAATAGTTTCCAAAACTTTTGTTATGTCGGTCTCCTTGGTGACAAAATCTGATGCCTCTCTAGAGAATAGATACGAATCGATGGGTCTTCCATTAGTCATCTTTTTCATCACATAATAAGGTTTGTTGATCAATTGAATGACCGGGTACTTTGAAGTGACCCCAATTTCACCTGCAGCTTCTGCACCACTAAAGGATGTTCCAACGACCAACACTCTTTTATCTCTGTATAGATTTGCGTCTCTATAATCAGATATATTTAAAACTTGACCACCATTGGAACAAAAGCTATCCAAACCAAGAATATCGTGTTTACCAGGTCTAGAAAACACACCCGTGGCCACAATTAAATAATCAAACTCGTCCTGAACCTGTGTACCCTGTTGATCGGTCCATTTCAACACCCACTTTTTACCATCATTGGCTCTGTCTACTTGATTTACTCCACTCGATACCTTTATATACTGACCAAGTTTAAAGTGACTGATATAATCATTCAAATACTTGTACATTGCATGTTGATCTGGAAAAAGCTCTGTCTCTTTTGGCCAAGGAAAATCACTAAACATACTCGAGAAAAAAGATGTATTTGTGTGCAAAGTATTCCATGTCTTGCCTACACAAGGTGCCCAAACCCCACCAATACTCTTTTCTTTTTCAAACAAGGTTGCATCAATACCCTTTTCAACACAACTCTTTAAGGAAACCAATCCACCTGGTCCTCCACCTATAATGATTGTCAATTATCATTGTCAATTAGTATATATACTTAAAAACTATAAAGTATAGATTGATAAATACCAATAATTGCTACTCTCATAATACTATACATATGAAAAATGTGTTTATAAATCTAAATTTAATTAATATCACCAAACCACATCCTATTTATATGAAAAATAATTTATCTGGAGAAAAAAAGAAATTACCCCAATAATTGTTATTTTTTAAATGGTGAGGGGGTGATACAGATTTTTTTGGTAATGTCTCTTGTGATTCAAAAAGATAGATACAACCCCCTCACACCACTTTATTGCTAAAAACTTCAAAAAAAAAGAGATTTAGAATACATACATTAACAAGGAAGAAATAAATATTAAACAAGTGTTTATTGTTCATCTCTATAAAATAATTGTTTGATTTCCTTTAGAAAATGTACACTCTTTTGGTTGGGTTCTTTTTCAAAGGTTTGAGGGTCAATGTACTTGCTTTCCCACAGTTTGAACGCAACGGGACTCATAAATTGATGGAAGATCATTGCGTAGAGGTCCTGATTGCCAGTGTGTTTGAGGGTTTGTTCGAGATTGTCGGGAGGGAGAATTCCTATTTTTTTTGCAATGTAGTCGCAATACTCTACATACTTTGGATTGGGGAATTGCTCTTTGGGTAATTTATCTTTGATTGTCTTTTGGTCCTTGATACCTTGATTGATTTCCTCTTTGGTTGGATATTCTACAAGACCTGCAATGATCATACATATCCAACGGGCTTGTAGCTCCATTGAGCAAAAATAAGGTCCCTTGTACATCCCCACGAAAAAGATGGTACTAAAATCTTGAGCAAACACTGTTTTGTGTAATAGCACCGGAACAAATTTATCCTGTTCATCATAAGAGATGTTTTCCAACAACTCTTGAGGTAATATTGAGAGATTACATCTATATCCATCGCAAAATATTACTTGGTCAATGTGTTTGGTGACAGTGGAAGAGGTTACTTTAAAGCTGTTTTTCTGAGACTCTGTCAACTGATCAAATATTGCCTGACCCTGTTTATTGAAGCCTTGGAATTGATTGGCATAGACTATTTTAATTTTTTCTTCCTTTACCCTATCTATATAATGAGGAGTGATGACAACAAACACTGGCAATGTTGTGTCTACTTGAAGAGTAGGTATCTGTCCATTGTTGTTTGTGATTTTTTTAAAATAGTTTACTTTATTCTCTCTTGCTTTTTCCTCGGTTAACTTTGAGTTTCTGTCTGCACTCTCTCTCGAGTAAAACACTACGTCCACAGGTTTGCCTTCTATGGTTTTGGGGATATACCAAAAAGGTCTTTTGATTACATTTATCAATTCATTTGAATGCTGACATATATCTGTAGATATTTCACAGCCACTATAACTCCCACCAATAACCACTACATTCTTTTTCTCCAAATCATGCGGACTCTTGTAATGACTTCCACTCAACACCTTTCCCCCATTTGCCTTGAAATACTCTATCCCAGGCACATGCGAGTAATCTATAGATGGTGCTTTTGAAAATATGCCAATTGCTATAATAATATGAGAGTAATTGATCGGCGGGTGATCATGTTTAATAAACAGATTCCACGAATTGTCATCTTTGACATGATCTATTTTTTCCACGCCACTTGATAGCTTTATATATTGTTGTAAACCAAAATGTTTGACATAGTCTGATAGATACTGATACACCATGGATTGATTAGGAAATAGATCACCATCTCCATTAGAATACTTCCAAGGATAGTCACTAAACATACATGAAAAATACGAGAGATTCGTTTGCATCGAGTGCCATGTCTTTCCGACACCAGGTGCCCAAATGCCACCTATATATTGTTCTTTTTCATACAACATTGCATCTAGACCCAATTCAATGGCAGTCTTTAACGAAACCAGTCCTCCTGGTCCCCCTCCTAGTGTATACAGGGTGTATAAGTATTTGTTCTTTGTACTATATATATTATATATCTATATCTTACCTATAATTGCAATTCGTTTACCCATTTTTAGTAAATTAATAAATGAAAAACAAAAAAAAAAAATCAATTTATATTATCTTTGAACCCACTGAACAACACACCCACTAAAACTACTTAAACACATTAAACACCACCAAAATATCTCTGATATTTTATGGTTTTTTTTAAATTCATAAAAGTAATGTAATCAGACACATTGCACAATATATTGCTACTATGTACTGATCTGGTAAACACCAATATGATGATAGGTTGTGTATCTATCTATCACTATCTTTTTATTTACATCTAATCTAAAAACCAAAAATGTAGAAACACAATACAAAATTTTTTAATATTTCAAAAAAAGCAATATATTTACAAATAAAATAATAAATCTAATATGATAAGATTAATATTTTCTGAAAAAGATATAAAACCATGGCATATTGCTCATTAAATACATGGATGACTTTTATAATACTATCAAAATCACATTGATCTTTATGTTTGTGAAAATTTTAAAAACTACTCTAAAATGGGTAGGCATATCTCCAATTCTGTCTTTAAATTCTTGATATTGCTCTTCTATAAATTAACATCAAATTTTATCATCCCATAAACCTCTGACAAATGTAAAAGGTTTGCGGCATAATAACCTGCCCACTTTTTTCCAGAAGAATACATAGTTTAATTTTATCATCCAATCCTCTTCTATCAAAGTCTTTTTATTTGTCAAGTTGGAGATATCTGCAACATTGAAAGATGGATTCATTTCTAAGTTTGATGAGAGAGATAATAAAGAATAGGATACAGTGAATAATAGAAAGTAAATTATTACTTTTCACTTTAAAAAGTCAATCATAGCATTGTTTATCTTCTACACCTAAGGTACCAACTATTCCTCCAGGTTTTTATCTGTGATCCATCTATTTTACAATGTATTAAACAAATACTCTGATCAGAACGTTAAAAAATTATTATCAGATTTAATTTTAAAAAGGTTTTTATTTAATTACAGAATTTCTTTTGGGCACTGGTCAAAGTGTTTTTCATCAACATAGCAATGGTCATTGGACCAACACCACCGGGAACGGGGGTGATGTGACCGGCCACTTGTTTGCATTCATTAAAATCTACATCACCACATAATTTACCATTCTCGTCTGTGTTCATACCAACGTCAATAACAACGGCACCTGGCTTGATCCAATCTTTTTTAACGAGTTTAGTTTGACCGATAGCAACGACTAAAATATCGGCCTCTCTGCATTTTTCTTTGAGATCTTTGGTTTTTGAATGACAAATGGTCACTGTAGCATCTCTATTCATTAACATCATAGCCACTGGTAATCCAACAATATTTGATCTACCCAAAACAACTGCATTCTTTCCTTGGATTGAAATTCCAGATCTATCAATCAACTCGATACATCCCTTGGGTGTACATGGCTCAAACTCTGGCTTTCTGCCTCTCATTGATAATTTTCCAATATTGATTGGATGGAATCCATCAACATCTTTGGCAATATCGATTTCATTCTGAGCAATTCATTAAAATATTAATAATTGTGAGATAAAAATAAACTTTTACCAATCATAATCTTACCAAGACAGCTTCTTCGTTAATATGAGATGGTAAAGGCAATTGAACCAAAATACCATCGATATCTTTATCATTGTTGAAAGATCTAACAATATCGATAACTTGTTGTTGAGTAGCAGATTCTGGAAGGACTTTATCAATTGATTGTATGCCCAAATCGGCAGCTGTTTTCTTTTTATTTCTTACATAGGTTTGTGAATCTACTCTTTCACCAACGAGAATAACTGCCAAACATGGTGCTCTGTGACCTTGTGATACAAGTCTCTCTACATCTTCTTTCACAGATAGTCTAATACTTGCTGATATTTGTTTTCCATCGATAAGATTACCAAACTCCATTGTATTTATATCTATTGTTTGTTGTATATATGAATTACTATACTAATAATATTACTGTTGTGTTGTTGCTGCTGTTTTATACTTTTTTTGTTTTCTGGGACACTCATTTTGATCAATTTTCAAAAAATGAAAAAATAAAAATAAAATAAAATTTCTGCACAATTGATGAGAATTGACTCAATACTGCGTGCCGCAGACAAATCTTTTTTTATAAACACATTTACTTTATTTGGACACTCATCAGTTTGTGAGTCAATGGTGTGGTGTGTGGAGGTGCTAGTGAGCAAAACTAAACTAAAAAAAGGACATTCTCTTTGGCGAATTTCACTTTGCTCAATTCTGGGTTAAATTTATCATTCTTATAGTTGTAATTTTAAGTTTTCTATATTAAATTTATGATTTCTAAAATTTATTTATTTATTTTTCCATTTAAAATTTAAATATTTCTATTTATCTGTTGAAAAATCTAAACTTATTTATTTAATAAGTACTAAGGGAGTATCCATTATAACTATCTTCTTGAATTGCTTTACTCAGTCTAGATTGGTTTTCTTTTAGTGGTTTTAAAGATCATCCATCTAGAATGGATTTCACTTAGTTTTTTTTAAAGATTGTCCATCTAGAAT
>AJWJ01000668.1:0-11068 GCA_000277445.1 Polysphondylium violaceum | reverse complement strand
AATAGTAAAAAAAAAATATTCTTATTCATTTTTTTTTTTTCACAAATAGATATACAAAATAGCAATATAGTAAATTACTATATTGACCAATCATCAAATTGTATCAATAATTGTGGTGATGCTCATAATGCATTTACTAATTTCAGAGATGCTATAAATGAAATTAGAAAAACCAACTATCCCAAGGATACCGCTGTATATCTCTATGTAAAAGAAGGTGATTACTTTGGTGTAAACAATAAAGGTTTAGATATAGACTTTAATTTAAATATTATGTAGGTATAATAATAATTATATATATATATAATTTTATATATATATATATATATATATTTATATATCTCTCTCTAACATATTATCTATAGATCTACAAAAGGATCATCAAAAACAATTATAGATTGTCAAAAATCAGGTTATGCATTTAGATTTAGTGGTAGTGTAGATACATCTATATCTATTAATGGATTTACGATTAGAAGATGTGCATCATCAAAAGGTGCAGCTATACATGTATCAAACTATGATGCCACCATTGAGGATTTGGTATTTTTTGAAAATAGAGCAAGAGAAGGATCAGCTATATACGTTGCAGATTCAACTAGACTATTAATGATTGATGATTGTGCATTCCATCACAACACAGGTAGTGCCGCATTATATCTAACAAATATAGAGAATGTAGACATTAGATCCACTGACTTCAATAGCAATGACAATGATGTTGTTTGTGGCGGTAATACATTTATTACCTCTGCTGATGGATCTTTTTTTGGTTCAACGTGTAATGATCAATGTCAAATAGTAGACGAGATAGAGTATGATGATCTTTGTGGCCAAACTAGATTCTTTTCCCCAGTCAATTGTGATTTTGATGGCCAATGTCAATCGACAGAGAATAGTCAGAGTTGTCCATCCGATTGTCCTTTTAATCAATTTCCATGCAATAACAATGGTTTATGTGACTCTAATGAAAATTTTGATACTTGTCCAAAAGATTGTTCTAGACAAGATCATCCAGGCTGGAAGTTAGACGTTTATGATGTACTATTGGATAAGCCAATGCTATCCTCGGCCAGCGGTGACAATAGAGATAGTAATCTCTATAGCTCAGAGTTTTTGGCATTTAGTGAATTTACCAATTTCAAGAGTCGTATGCCCGTGTTTTCCGCTAGAATGACTACCTATGTCACTGTTGTCCAGGGTGGTTATTACTTTTTCAAATTAGAGACAAATAATATCGATGCCATCATATTTGTCAATGGTAGAGTTTTGTTTGATACCTATAGACAAGGTATTCAAGAAAAGTTTGTCAATCAAAGAAAACTCTTGCTCTCTCAAGGTGATAAAACATTTATTGAAATTGTGTTCTATGCAACCAGTACTATTCAAAGAGATTTGTCTCTTGAATGGAGAAATGAAAAAGAACAACTCTACAAATCAATCACTGGTCAATATAGTTTGACAAAAGATCAATTCTATTGTGGTGATGGTGTCTGTAATGAAGTACATCCAGAAAGTTGTTTAATCGATTGTTATTCATTGATCGAAGAGATTTGCCCAGGTCAAAGTCCACCTGCTAAACTTCAAGATTACTATCAAAACACTAATCAAGATCTCGTTGGTACTTTATTAAATAATCAATATATTCTTTCTCTTCCAGGTACAGTATTTATATTGTTTTTTTAAAACTATATATTAATATCATATATTACTTTCTTTAAATTTAATAGGTATTAATTATATGTCACATGGTATTGATATTAGAACAGGAGTACCAAATGCATCACCAATTTTTGATTTAACCTATTGTGACAACACCTCATTCTCTATAGTCCAAAATCCATATCGTGGTCTAGTTTACTCTGTTCCTCAAGGTTTATTTGCACAAATTAGCCCTAAATGTACAACCGATTCAAAAACTAAAACCTTTTCAACTGCTCGTCAAATGGCCCAAGAAGAAGCCATTGAGAAAGAATTTGGTTTTCAAGTACCTCCAATTCTCTTGTGGAAAGTTTTAGTTTCTGGTGCATACTCTGAAAGTGAATCTACCAATACCGCCAGTGAAATGGAGAAAAGAAATAGTGGTACCGTGTCAAAATCCACGATTATGTGTGAATCTACCAAAGTCCATTTGGTAAAAGAAAAGCTTCATCCAAAGTTTATTGCCGACATTGCCAAAACTTTTGTTAAAGATCTTCAAGGTGTATACAATCAAGATGCCTCTGATGAAAATTTAAAACAACTAATCATAAAGTATGGTTCTCTCTATCATCGTTCTGCCATCCTTGGTGGAAAGTTGGAAATTATCTCTACTGTGAAAAGTTCTTATTCTAGAAAGAAAACTGAAAATGAAATCAGCAATGCTCGTGATGTTACTGTCAATGCTCAAGCTTCAGGTGGTATTTTGACTGGTACTGCCACTGTCACTGATTCTCTTGATTCTACAACCAAAGAGGTTGATCAAAGTGAATATGAATCCAATTCAGAGAGATCATCTGTTAAAGTCTATGGTGGTAAAAGTGGATCCTATGGTCTTGATGAACCCAATGCCTTTGCATCATGGGCCCAAACTGTTGATTTGGTACCCTATCCAATCGATTACAAAGTTGGTATGGTTGCCGATGTTATTCCAGAATATTGGTTCTTTCAAGGTGAATACAATGTCAAAGAAGCTTGGGAGAGATGTGAAATGAATCTCTACTCTGAATATTTCAAGTCTAGACAATACAAATATATTGATTTTGGTGTCAAAGTTGGTAGAGATCAAACAATGTACAATGTCCAAGGTATTGTCATCGCAGTTGAATTCAAGTTGACCATTGTAGATAGCAAGGGTGTAAGTCATGTATTTGAAAATGTCCCCGCTTTTGATTCAAAAAACAACATGATTTTGTCCTATAATGATAACAATGGCATTAGATCACTCAAGTTTGAACACTCTAGTTCTACTATTCCTTTACCAGACAATATTGAAATTTATAATATTTTTTCCTCTAGATTCTATAGTTTGAAAAAGGATGTTGGTTCCAATTTGATGGTTACTCAAAGCTCAACTCCAGATCTTTTAGTCTTGGACTTTAAAGCAGTCCATTATGAAGCACTCCAAGATGACCTACACTGTGATATTCAAATTAAAATAATTGGTACACTAAATCACTATACCGAGACACAACCTATTTCAATATTTTCCCGTTACGTACCTCAAGATTATACATGGACAATATTGGCAGATAATTTCCTTGGTAAAATTATTGGTATCGAATTTTCTTTCTTTAGACAGAGTGATTCCAGTAGATTTTCAGTTTTTTTCGATTCACTTTTGCTCAGACAATCCTGTCCAATTGAAGAAATTTCAAGTTGTTTACCTCTCGGTACTGTCTTTGATGAGATTGGATATACCAAAGCCTATGAAAGATGGAGAGATCAAACCATTTTGACTAATAACCAACAAGAAACTGATCCAGTTTATATTAGTATTGAATTATTGGGTAACTAATCAATCTACCAATACTGCCAATTTTTTTTTTTTTCACTAAATCCACTTTAAAAATAATAAAATATTTTCTTTCTGACTAGTCCACATTAAATGCTAATAATAATTTAAGCTATTGACTAATAATAATGATAAATAAATTTGAATTTATAAAAGGTTTATTTTATATTTATGTCACCTTTTGAATCTTCAGACATACCCAAACAAATTGGATTTGAACGAGGTAGATAGACACTATTATGAGTATAAGGAAATTTATATTGATATTCTAAATAATGTATAATCCCCATATTTTCCAAAGTAATCCAATTGTCGTAAAATGTAATTTTAGAACCTACAGTTGCGTATAATGAATTTTGATGTTTTGATTCTGAGGAGGATTTCTTGATTTCAAAAAAAACAGCTACATGTTCTGGTCTAAAATTATGGAAAGCATTGACAAAAGAACTTTTCTGACCTACAACAAGGGTGACGGTTTTTCCACTTGAGACTGTAACTGAATTTTCCCCATGACTCATCCAAAGTTGAATTGTATCTGTTTTACTTCTTTTATTTTGAATATTTACCTCATACTCATTACTTTTCTTATTTTTTTTTTTTTTTTTTTTGTTTTTTTTATAAAAAAAATTAATACGCGGATGATATGAAAAAATAAAGTTTGAAACTTACTACTATTAATATTAATGTAAAGGCAATAAAAATAAGTAAAAAGTAAAGTTTATCCATATTTATTATATATATATAATAAACAAGAATAGTGATCTCGGTTTTTATAAAAAAAAAAAATTTAAAAAAACTTGATTAGAAAAAAAAAAAAAAAACCAAAAGAAAATGAAAAGAAAAAAAAAAAAAGATCCTGTTTTTGACAAAGGTGAATAAATGAAACTTTTATCTCTCGTTTTACTCTTTATAATACTCTTTGTAAGTGTACTTTAGGTTTTATATATCAAGATAAATTTGTTAATACTTATATTTTTTCAATTAGAATATTGCAGAGTCAGGGCCAGTGAAATTTACTGTGGACTGCACCGGCTTTTGTAAACCTTATGATGTATCTGTTAGAATTTTAGGGTATAATTTTGAAAAACCTACTAACACCGAGGATAATGGAATTTATAAATTTCCAACACAATTTCCCTATCAAACAAAGGAGTGGGTTATGGAAAACGGGGAAAGAGGATATTTATTTGAATATTGGGTAACAATAGGAGGACAAAGATTGGGAGATCGATTCATTATACAGTCTCCCACAACTATTATTTTTAAAAAAGAATATATTCATATAGAATCTGATAAAGGATATTTAGATATCCCCTTTTCACGTTCAAGTACTGTTGTAGCATATGAAAAAAGATCAGCTTTTTGTTTTGGAAATAACTTTGCATAAATATTCTTGTTTACAATATCTCCAAAGGCTTGTTTCAAACACTCATCACTCTCAATAAAATTTGTTTTTTAAAACGTTGCCATCAATTATCCTTTTTGTTATTTTTTTTTTTTCTCCAAAAAAACGAGTCTTGAATTTTGGGGAATCAAAATCTTTTTTGATTTCGGTTTTCAAAAAAACTATTAAAAAATAGTACCAAATAAAGGGAGCTTTTCGTGTTTTTTTAGCTAACAATTTTTTATGACAAATTTTTACTTTTTGCAAATTTTTTTCCTTTCAAAAAAACATTTATGATTTTTATACAAATTCAATATGAAGATAAATCTTTTTATTTATTTTTTAATAATTTTATTTGGTAGATATTTATAGTTTATTTTTTGTACAAACAAATAACTCCTTTATTAATTTAAATTTTTTCATAGCAATAATAAATAAAACTCTTGCTCAAGATTTTATAAAATATCAAGTAGTAGAAGAAAATATTAATGAATGCTCCAAAACAATATTTTTGTTTATAAGAGATCCACAAAATTATGTAACAGAAATTTATGGAAGCGGAAATGATGTTGAAATACAAAGTAAATTGATTAGTAGAGATTCAAACAGTATTGCTCTTTTCGAATTGGGAATAAAGTATAAAGAGTTTAATATGGAACTTTTTATTGGAGGTACCAGAGTGGTGATAGATGAAAAAGACTATTGGATTTGTGGATGTAAGTGATTGACACATGGTGGTTTAGAGATAATAATGTTGTTAATTTTTCCAAAATTATTCTATTAATTATAGACAATCCAAAAGTGTCTAAAGCTACATTTCAAGATTCTGCTCTTTCATTTTCAATGCACATGCCTACTTTGGTTGGTCCAATTGATAACTTTGTGTGTAATTATAAAATGGCACCAAACATTATTAACTATTGTGTCCTTGGTAAGAAATATGATGGTTTTGATGATATAATTCAAGTCTCAACTAAATTAATGTCTGATACTGAAATCTCTTTTCTGGATCAGACAGTTTTAGAATTTTATATTGGTTCGCCATTATATCCAAACAAAGAAAAGAGAATAATCGTTGAAAATCCATTTTATCTTCCTTTTGGTATGTGTTTTATCTTTTCTACTTATATTGATTTTACTTATTGTTAATTATAATTTTAATTAAACACAAAGATCCTCAAGAAGAGTTGACAAACTATAAATCTTATTTTTCAGATGCCAATTCTTTTAGACCACATTCTCACATGGCCGTATCTTTTGATGTACAAGTAGAAAAATATTCTTTTTTCCTCTTGTATTATCAAAATGTCAACAGTAATTTCAACTTTTTTCCTATTCGAGGTTCATTGTATTCAAAAGAATTAATGTCCCTAATTCCAGTTACTTTTTTTAATTCACAAGGCCCAAAAAATATAGATTTTAAAGTTGTTACAAGAAGCGGTGATTCAAATGTTGCAGTTTTAGAAAAACAAGAGACTATGACACTTGGTATGTAAAATTAAAAAGATTATATGTTACAACAACATCTAACACATTTTTAAAGTCGAAGGCATATATTTCAATATCTTATCTTTGAATCAATTGGATAATTTAATTTTAGCAAAACTATTAATCTCTTTTACTTTTGTCGATGACAATTATAGTTTTGAATACAATTTTAATGGAATTTCAAAGACTGAACAAATTCAATTTCCTTTTGGTTATCAATTAAAAACAAATATGTTAATAGTGCCTTTATTAATTACTCCTACCCCAAATAATATGATTAGTCTTAAATTAAAGTCGATATTCCAAGGAGAGTATATTAATCCATTCTCTTTTAGTAGCTCAAATATGATGATAGGTAAGAAACCACTTAAAAGGATAATCATGACTTTAATATTAATCAATTTTTAAACATAGATGTTAATCCACCTATTGTTAGTATTAAATCTGTTGGTTCTTTTGGTGTTTTCCAAAATATTAAATCTATTGAATTAAATATTCTTGATACAGATTCAGCTGTTTATGAAATCAAAATTGGATCCTATATTTTTAGAGCAGTAGATTGTCTTGTATTTGGGACTTTAAACAATGGTGATTTTGAAATTACTTTGGATCTTACAAAACAATTTATAACATCTGTTACACCAACAGTTATCGTATCAGATATTTATGGTAATAGTGTTTCAGTAGTCATTGAAAATTTTAGTGAATCCAGTATGTATTTATATCTTTTTTTTTTTCTATATATTAATAATTTATAAATAATACTAGGAGTATCAAGCTTTGATGATATAGTTGCTTTTGAATTTTTACATGGTTCTATTGATACATCAATTATTAATAGAAATACACAAGCGTTTTTGAAAATCAAAAATATGGATCCATATTTTAAACCTGTATTCACCTTTTTTGATAGACCATTTAAATCTGATCCAAATGAAAAATTTTCTTTTGTTGCCACATATCAACAAGATATTGATATGTATCAATTTAATATTCAATTACCAAATAGACCTAACATTGATTCCTTAGAGTTTAGTCTTTATATAGCTCCTTTTAATATTTCAAATTATGATTTACAATCTAAATTTGGTGATAGTGCCATTTTAAAATTTCATCTTGATGGTAATTGTTTTTTTATACATGTTTTTCAATTATTTAGATTCTAATGGTTTTTTTCTATATTTTAATTAGAAATTGATGTTTATCCACCAATGGTAACGGAAATGGAAATTATCTCAGATAATGAATTTGATGATATACTTGGTTGGTATTTAACTATTTCAGATACACCAACTGGTTTATATAATGGATCAGTTAAAGTTATTAGTAACTATGATGGTGAGCCCAGAGTATTTGTCCTTTCAAAAGAAAATAGAGTATCTGGAAATGAATTTGTTGGTAAATATAAAATTGCTTTTGAAATCCAAAATCAAATTCAACAAACTTTCTTTATTTCTGAAGTAATACTATTTGATATGAATGGCAGAGTATCAAAATATCCACCAGAACTTCATTTGTTATCGCCATTTATTGAAATTTCATCCTCTGATTTCAAAGTTAAAAATCAAATCCCATATCTCCCACCACAAGGTTTTTTAGAAGAGACTATAAGCCCCATATTGGTTTCCTTTACAACCGATCATGGTGAAAAGAATTTATTAACTATTAAATTCCAAACAAAAGATGCTGAATCTGGAATTTCAACAAGACACAATCCTTATATCTATATCAAAGGTTTTATGGGTCATGTTCAAATTATAAAATCAAATATTGCTTCTATTGATGAGGATGGTAAATCTGTTAGTTATAAAGCCACTGCTACTTTAGATTATGAATTAAGTCAATATGGCTGTTATTATTTCATTTATGGGATCACTGATAATCATTTAAATACCATAGGTATGGATGTAACAACACTTCAAGTTGCCAATTTTGATTACTATTATAAAAATCCAATTTTAAAAATGGAACCAATTATAGAATCTTACAGTAGAATCTCTCAACTAGGTGGTTATTTAACAATTTATGGTAATAGATTTGTTTATGAAGCAACCAAAGAAACAACTAGTACTATGGTAATGATTGATAATAGAGCATTCACTCCAGAATTTATATCACCATCTCTTATTGTTTTAAATATTCCATCGAGTTTTGTATATTCATATCTAACAGGTAGAGTCACTTCATTTGATTTATCAATTCAAAATTCATTTGGTACATCAAATATTATAACAATTTCACCAAAATCATTTTCTAGATATCTCTCAATGTATGTTGATCCAGAATCAACTTGTGCAAGTGGTTGTGGTTCATTCCATTCACCATATTCATCAATCAAGAGTGCATTATCGAATGCAACCGAACACTCTACCATTATTCTTAAAGATGGCATGTATAGAGGTAGTGATAATGTTGATATAGAAATCACTTCCCTTTCAAATATTATTATTAGATCAATTAATGGATTTTTGAAAACAAAAATTGATTGTGAGTCCTACTCTTTAGGTTTTTCAATTATTGGTGTTCAAGCCATTGGTATCACAGGTATTACTTTTATGAATTGTGTTTCAAACAAAGGCGGTGCATTTTATATTCAAGACTCTAGTGTTTTGTTGACAAGTGTCCAATTTTTAAATAATTTGGCAACCAATGGTGGTGCTGTTTATTCTTCAAGATCAGATATTACCATTTTGAATTCGGTATTTTATGGAAACAAAGTAATCAATAATGGTGCTGCAATTTATTCAGACCTTTCAAGTATTGATATAAAGGGTGATTTTACAAGATTCTCGAGAAATACAAATAGAAATGATAAGGCAATCTTTAATGGGTCAGAAAATAATAATAATAGAGATATTCTTTGTAAAAACTCAACAATTACAGTTGATAGTGTAGTCTCTTTAAAGAATGCACAATTTTCGTGTGTAGATGGTTGTGATTATACTTATAAACAAGAATCTCTATGTAGTGATGGGGAAGCTCCAAAAGATGAATCTTTGCATTGTATATCAGGAGATTCATGTTTGATAAATAGTAAATGTCCATGTTATTTTTCTGGTATGGTCTTGGAAGAGTACGAACCTGGTTGTCGATTGGCTTCAGAATTTGCTTGTCAAGTGAAAGAAAGATTACCATTACCTGAAATTAAATTGGACAACTTTATGGGTGGTATGACAAAGTTTATTGTCAAAATTTATGGATTTGTTTCTATAAAGGAATCCAAATATGTTGATTTTACATTTTATGGATCCCATTTTGGTTTTCTATTCAAACTTGATAGAGCAACAAAACTATCATTTAGTGAAAATAGTAAATTTAATGAAACTATATCAATTCCACTTTCAGACAAACAAAGTCATTACATTGAAATTTTATTATTCTCAAATCATCCAAATGGAGGTGATAGATTATTTAATCTTGCACCATTCAAGGATTCTTCAACAACATTATTCTATTCAAATCAAATGTGTAATGATGGAATTAGAAATCAAGGTGAAAAAGATTCTTGTGATTCAAATCTACCAATTTTTAATCCAAACTCAATTCCAAGTTGTGGGGATAAAATTTGTAATGAAACTCCAAATTCTTGTTTCCAAGATTGTTTTGATTTGGTTAATTTAAAAAAATCTCAAACCACCATAGTCTCAAAAAAACTTCCAGGTACTGATCAATTAAGTTTTGGTCTAAATGTTTTTTCTGTTGAAGAGAGTCAAGTTCCAATCTTTGATTTTGATTATTCATCATCAGAAACTCTCAAACATCCATTGACAGGTATTAAATATCACATTCCAAAGGATTTTATAAACTTTGCAATATATCCTCAGTGTACCTATTCACCACGAGTATCTACATTTTTAACATTGGCAAATTTGAAAAACAATCTTTATTCAGAGGCATTCTCAGGAGAAACACCAACAACTGATGAAGCCAAGAAATACTTTTCACTAGAAAAAACTGTTGTTGAATATTCCAGAATAAGAAAAACACCTCAACAGGCTATTGTTAGAACAGATTTATATTGCAAAACATCATTTATCGAATTAGATCTTGACAATATTCATTTCCATGCAAATTTTTTGAAACAACTTGATAGTGTAAAAGTTGTTGAAGACATGGTAAACGTTTTAAAGAAATATGGTAATCATGTTTATAAATCTACATATCTGGGTGGCAAAGTCTCCCAAATGGCTTTGGCTGAACCATATGCAATCAATGTTGATTTGAAAGATAGAGCTGCCAAAATATTCTCAAATTCAATCGTTACACCAGTATTTTCAATGACCACTCCAAATGATGTTAGTCTTGCCACCTCAATTACCATGAGTAGATTATTCAACTATGGTGGTAAATCAGCATCATTTAGTCCATCAACCGATAGCAAATCATCGCCACTCTATCAAGAATGGTCAACCTCTCTCAACACACTTCCTGCTGCTATTCAATATACTCTTTACCCAATTCAAAAACTATTGGACAAAAAAGGTTTCATCAATTCAAATGGTGTAGATATTGCTGCAATGTGGGCTCAAGCCAACACTTTCTATGTTAATTCTTTTTAAATAATAATAATAATAATAATAATAATAATAAAAATAATCAAAAAAAAAATAAATAATTGAAAATTTAATTTAAATAAATTTTAAATGAATAATTATAATTAAAAAAATTATTTTTTTACCAAAACAATTAAAAAATAATTATTG
>AJWJ01000667.1:0-11072 GCA_000277445.1 Polysphondylium violaceum | reverse complement strand
GAGGGGGAGTTGAATAAATCTTATTTAGCAATGTGTGACACACATCTTGTTTATTTATTTATAGATGTAGATAGAGAGATATACAGATACTTATGTCTATCAAACCAGATATGTCAAAAAACTACAACATCAACGATATAGACGACAGTGAGGGCAGCGATGAGATGGACTATGATTTCGACCATACCATATCATATGTAGACGAGAAATCACCCATCCTGGGCAGTCAGCAACAGCAGCAGAGAAATAGAAAGGAAAAGACATCAATTCCCATCAACGACCCGTCGAGCAGCAGTGGAAGTAGTGACGAAGACACCAGAAAGAAGCAACAGTACTATCAGCAAAAGATTGCCTTAGAGCAAATGAAAAAGAACCAGTTTGATTGGGCGCTCTTTAAGCGATTTTGCGGTATTATTAAAATCCTGTTTATCAGTCCGTTGATTCCCGTCATCTTGGTAGCTTTTTTGTTTGGTGTGGCAACCTCGCAAACCTATGTATCCAAGTTTACCGGTATTTTGTTGTCCAACGTCTACATGTCGTTCACCACTGGCGACAAATCGCTGTTTGTCAGCTCGTTGATCAAGGGCTTCATCTTTATCGGCATTTCGGCCTTTATGGACGCACTCATCAAATTTGTTGTCAGCGTGATGGCATGGCGTTGGAGAAAGACCCTGTGTCTCACTCTCCAAGACCTGTATTTCACAAAGAACCTCTACTACAAGATCATTGCATTTGACGATCGTATCGATAACCCCGACCAACGTCTGACATCTGATATTGACAACTTTACCACCACCCTCGCCTCTGTCCTGTCGCAGTGCATCACCGGCCCCATGGTTGTCATCTATTACACCTATCTCACATGGACCACCATCAGTTGGTATGCTCCGTTGATTGTGTATGGTTACTTTTTCCTCGGCTATTTTGCAAATAAATTGGTCATGTCACCCATGGTCAGTATCAATTTCCTTCAAGATAAGCTTGAGGGTGATTTCCGTTATCTACATCAAAGAATTAGAAATTTTGCCGAATCCATTGCCCTCCACAATCTTTCAAAAGACAAACAAGACGGTATTGAATTAAAAGACTCTCCATCCTCCTCAAATAGACCAAAGAAAGCCAAGTTACACAACTATAGATATATTTCAGATAGCCAAGATTCAAATCTAGTTGAAGAAGAACAAGCTAAAAAACAATTTGAAAATTTATTAAATAACAAAAAGAGAGTAATCTTTTGGCAATTTGGTTTAAATAGTAAGTATTTGTATTTATTATATTAATATTATTTTTTGATGGTTGGTACTAATATTAATAATAATAATAATAATTTCAATAGCAACATCTGATTTATTTACTTATCTAAGTCCATTGATAAATTATATGATTATTGCTTTGCCAGTATTCTTTTTACACACAAAAGCTGCTTTATTACCTTCAGATGTTACAGTTGTATGTATTTTATTCGTGGTATAATAATTATTTATAAAAAAACAATATATTAATCATTAAATATTAAATTCTAGCAATCATTTAACTGTATTATGTTGGCAAGTGGATTTAGTCAATATATAAATGTATCAACAAGTATTAGTGATTTATCTGGTTATATTTCTCGTATTGCTACAATGATTGATGTATGTCAAATGGTCGCAAATGAGCAATCATTTGAAACCAAAGTAGAAAAAGAATCCAATATCAATAGTAATAATAATAATCATAGTAAATCAACAGATATTGGTACACCAAGTGAAAAATCAAATTCTTCAATCGTCTTGAATCAAGGTGATTTTATTAATTTGGATGATATTTCTTATTTTACTCCAAGAAAACATCCTTTACTTTCAAGTATGTATAAACGTTGTTTAAATAATAGTTTTCAATTATATACTAATTAAAACATCTATAGATATAACATTAACAATTAAAAAGGGAGAGAATTTATTAATAATGGGTCCTAGTGGAAGTGGAAAGAGTTCATTGATTAGAGTTATTAATGGATTATGGCCATTTTTCCATGGATCCATTTCAAAGCCACAAAATGATTATTTATTCTTTTTACCTCAACAACCTTATCTTATTTTCGGTAGTTTGGAAGAACAGGTCTTGTATCCATACTCTAAAAAAACACATAGAATATCAAGACCAGATCTTAGATTACTCTTTTCAAGACTTGATCTCGGCTATCTATTGGACCGTGAGAAGGCCATTCGTAAAGGAAACTCTATCAATGATTTGACACACAATTGGTTAAATTCATTGTCACCCGGTGAACAACAACTCATTTCCATCATTAGATTGTTTTACCATAAACCAAAGTTTGCTCTCATGGATGAATCAACCAGCTCCATACCCCAACCCCTTGAAGAACGAGTTTATGCTATCGCCAAAGAACTTGGTATCACTGTGATTAGTGTTGGTCATCGTGTATCATTACTCAACCACCACGATAAATTACTTCGATTTGATAAAGAGAAAAATTGGTATCTTGAACAAATTAAAAAAGATAAATAAAAGGGGTATGATAAAATTAAAATTCACTTTGTGAGTGTGATATTATTTCGTATCAATTTGTAATACCAAAATAAAATCAATTGAAATTAAATTCGAATTTTAAATAGTACAAATATTCTACATGCTATTAAAACAAAAAGATCTGATGAATGAAAAATTTACTATTTTTATTTTTATATGATAAGATGTATTTGATTTTTTTTTGGTGTGTATTATGCCTTCATCATGAGGGTCATTTTTTCCAATTGCCTGAAATAATGGCCCAATTTTATGTTGCTCTTATATTAGGTGTTTGTATATACCGTTAAGTTAAAATTGAAAATCCAGTCTATCGAAGTAGTAATATAGAATCAGACCAAATATTAAATACTAATCTCTTTTTATTAAAATAGAGAAAAAAAATAGGTTGGTCTTTTATGAATCACTTTTTTATTTTTTAAATATATATAGATATAAATTGAATTTTTAATGAATAAAAATATCTCTTTATAATTTGAGTTTTTTTTTTTAAATTGAATATATATTTATCTCTATAAATTGAATTTTTCTTTTTTCTTTTATCATAACACATTTATTAACAATCTATAGGTTAATTAAATTAGTTTTATATACTGAGATGGAGGAAGACTTAAAAGAAAAAATAAAACAACTTGAACAAGATTTGAAGGAAGCTCAAGAAAAAAATAAGGCCATGAAAGAAGAGATAATGGCTGTTGAAAAAGCCATGGAGGAAAAGATGAAGTCTTTCCAAAAAGAGAAGGAATCAAAAATGATTAAAAGTATATTTTCAGTTTCAGAAATGTAAATTATAAAAAAAGATATTAATATAAAAACATTATTATAGACCTTTTTGTCAAGATACCAACAGGGCAAAGGTCAACTATAAATCACACGCCTTCATCATCAAAGCACAGACCATGTAAATTTGAAAAGAGTCCTTTTTCATTATTAGAGAACTTTAGCGAGCTTATAGCGAAAAATGGTGAAAAAGAATCAAGTCTTTTAGTTAATACGAAAAAGAATTGTTTTAAATTTGAGAATGAATCGGTCTTATCTATCTATGTCAGATATCTTTTAGAGGATACAATAAAAATCCTTGGCTTGGAAGACCAGATTTCAATTGATTATCAAAAACCTGTCTTTGATTTGCTTCCAGAATGTTGGTTTTTAAAGTTTGGAAAAGAGTTTATTGGCTCCATTGAAGTCAAAGTGTCTGATGATTCATTTGATAACCCAAAAATTGTTGGCCAGGTATTTGACTATGCCATGGGTTCAGCCTTCCATTTTTCAAAGTTGGAATCATTTTGTATTCTTACTACATTTAATAGAGCAGCTGTCTATTTTACCCAACAATCCAAAGATCTTGCTCAAGAAAAAAAAGACTTAAGAAAAGTACATTTATTAAAAGATCCAATGGTGTCTGAGAAATTTTATAAAACAGTCAAATCTAAAGATAGATTTCCTTCAGAGACTAGAGTTTTATATAGAAGTAAAATATATGATAATACCGAACCAGAAAACTTTCTCAATCTTTTTTGTTCTGCCATTGTTAAAATGAAAAGTTCTCAACATGATCCAACAAAAGAACACTCAAGAATGAGAGCAGCAGTAGTATTGACAGAGAAAGGGAAAGGTTTTGAAACAAAGGAATTTAAAATTAAACAAGGGTTTACAGAATTGAAAACTTTAGATCAAATATTCTTAAAAAAATTATATATGGTCAAAGGTTTGGGTGGTGGTGGTGATGGTTTTTGCTCTCTTGCTTATACTGGAAATGGCTATCCAGTAGTGATAAAAGTTCTCAATGCTGGGGGAACAAGACGTGATTTGGAGAAAGAACAGCTGATGTGGTATGAGATGTGGGGAATTCAAACTGAAATATGTACTTATGTCGATGAACCACATTTGGTAATGCCCTATCTTAAAGTTGTTTCTGAAACTGATTTTGGCGGTGATAAAAAGGAAATTTTCTTTGAATCTGTTAAAAAATCATGCAAGGATATTACTCAAAAAGGGTTTAAGCACTTGGACTTAAGATTAAGACACATTGCCAAATTAAAAAACCAAAAAGAAACTAACTATGTTTTTATTGACTTGTCAAGGGTAGAATCTGGCATCACTGATCCAAAAAAAGCAATGGAAGAGATGATGAATGATTTAGAAAAAGACTTCGACGATTATATGAAGAATAAATCCAAAAAGTCCACTATAAATCAATTTTTTGTTGATCGTTGTCTTGATAGATTCAAGACCTCATCGGTAAAACAAAATACACCAGAATTTTCCTAACCAAAAGAATAGTGTATCCTAAAATTATTGTGCACAATTATTAACTTGGTATCAGTATTAGAGCTCAAAGTTGTTATGCAAAAAAATATATGATTCTATTTCTCTACATACATAAATGGTGAAATTAATAACAACCCTAGGATTTTGTAACTCCATTTGAACCAAATCAATAAGAGGTTCCCATTATTATTTATATTAGGATTAATATCACAAGATGAGATGAAGTTAATATTCCATTTTCATTATTATAGTTTTTATTATTAAAATTATTTTACTATTACTTTTTTTATTATTATTATTATTATTATTATTTTTTAAATTACTAATATAATTTTTATTATGCTAAATATTTTTTTTTTTTTCTTTCATAGATACACAATTACTAGTAATAATATGAATAAGATGGAGAAATCAATAGCCTCTAGACCTTCTCTAGTTAAAAAGGATGTGTATGATGATTCAATACTTGAACTATCATATTCACAAGCTATACTGAGATTTAAGCTTATCGATTCACCAGACAAGTTTATTAGACTAAAAGCAGTTGAACAACACAGTATTTACTATGCATACAAACTCAAACATCTTGAAAATAAATCAGAGTGTATTAAATTTGGAGCAAAAGTGTACTTGGACCCTTTTCTCCAAGTGGCAAAGTATTATGGAAATTTCAGGAAAACTGTAGTTATACCAGTAGGTTAATGTTATTGGTTGTTACGATATATAATATACTAACTAACATTGGATGCATCTACAGGAACTAGAAAAACTATTTAGCTCATCAACAATACAGATCATCGAGGATAGATTGGCAAGGATTGAGGAAAAGAGAAACAGATGTATGTTGCCAATGGGACAAAAGAAATTGGATAAAGTAACTGCAGAGGATGAACTTGCTCTAAGTTTACCCATAGATCTTTTATATCTTTATAATCAATTTAAAGAAAAGGGCGATTCCATTAAACAAGATAGTGTGTTTGCTCAAAAATTAAAAGATATAGAACATGAGATGTCTAGCAACTCTACCCTCTCTAGAAAGAGACAAATGACAGACCCAAAACAACGACAACAGCAAGAATTACCGCAACGACAACAGCAACAAGATGTTGTACAAAGACGTGAGAATAGTGGACATGAAGAAATGGTTTCTGATCTTTTATTTAGCAATGATTACTTGGTCGGGTATATTGTAGAGTTACTACTACACGACAGAAGTGAAAGTGAGTCATGGAAGATTTTGTCGTTGCCTTTGGTAGCAAAGAGATTCTTTCATCAGACAAAGAAAATAGTGAATAGGGATTATATTGTCGGTATGGGTGTGTATGGGCCAGTGTCGCTGGGTAGTGACTATTGCATTCTTTCACAGTTTCCTCAATACTTTAATCATCCAAGATCAATTCCCCATGTGCCTTTTAATCAGGTGTCTGGGGTATTGCAGAGAATAAAGTATCTCTGTATCGATTGTCCCGATAAAGTAGGCCTGTACAGGTCTAAGCCTTCGCCATACACTCACAAATTGAATCAAAGGGTGTCCAAACTCTATAACGATGTTAGTTTCTCAAATGACGACCCACACAGTTTTATCAATGCTCCCCAATACGCTGTGTATCTTGACCCGCTCCCCTCTCTCGAGTTTCTCGAGATCCGAGACTATATATGTGCCTCACAAGACACGTCTTCCTCTACACTGATCTATCGTATTCTCTCTGATGGACTCGTACCAAGCCCCTCTTTTTTTCAAAACATGCTCAAGCAATCAGTATCGAGTGCTATTAAGCCAATCAATAAACTAAAACACTTGGAGGTCAGTGTAGAGGCGATTGAAGGAAAGAAAGTCCAATTCGATATTCACTTATTTCTCCTGGCAGCCCTGTGCCATCCCCAATCGCTAAAGACCATTGTTGTCAACATGTATTTATATCCGAAATACAAAAAAGAGGGTCGTGAATGTGACTTTTCTTTACTAAACAACTGTTTGAAACAACATCTCACCAACAAATACCAAATGATCGTAAATCGACTAACAATTGATAAAAAAGGAACCATTACACATTCTGAGCAACACACAGACCAATCTTCATATCTACAAAATTAACAAATCTCAAGCAATACAAGTATAGCAGGAGTAAGAGTAAAAAAGAAATGGAAATAAATTACTGATAGCTTAAACATAGTTTGTAAATAGATCTAGATATATCTAATAAATCTATTAATAATCATATACCTTATAAAAAAAACACCACACATATTAAAAATTAACTTTTCAAATCGAGAATTATTTTGGGTGTGTGTTTGTGGGTGGTGAGTAAAAGAGTAAATTTCAAATGGATATGGGGTGGATGATTTGGTTCAATGATATTCATTTCAAACTACTAAAAGAGATACTTTTTCACTGTTATCACAAAGCCAAGCTAATTATTTGAATCCTGCCATGAACCAGGTAGATTATCTTAGTTTTAAAGGAAATTCAAATGCATTGGTATCTCTTACTTTCTACAACGTTTTTACATTTTGTATGATTTTAAGTCCTTTGTAAGTATTTTTTTTTTATTCACCAATTTCATAATATATGGAAAATATATTAATAAATATTTAATTAGACCATTTATATTTAAAATCATCAAAGAAAAAGATGTAGGCGATTTCTGTATTTATCCATACTTTGTTATGATGATAAGGTGTTTTATAGTATCTTTATATTTTCTTGGAATTGAAGATATTAGAGCTTGGAACTCAATTGTAAATTTATTTGGTGTGTTGGCATCCATTGCATTGGTAATACTCTATTATAAATATAGCAGAGAAAGTGGCGTTGTACGTATATAGTGATAGATTTAGATATAAACATAGATACAGTTCACAATACTAATACCACCACCTATTTGTAGAGAAAAAGAATAGTATTTTCATCAGTTGCTATATTTACTCTAATGGTGTCATTTGTTATCATTTACTTTTTAGTCATTTACAATACCAATGAATATCATTATGATATACACGACCAATTAAGTGGAGCGGGAATATTTGCCATTATCGTTGATGCAGGAATGGTCATTGCACCAACACCATTTATGTATTCCATGTATAGAAACACAAAGGCACGATCTATTGAATGGCATCTATTTTTGTTTACCACTTCCATTGGCTTGATGGGACTTTCTTCATTTATATTTTATTTTTGTTGGGGGTTAGGCGTGTATTTCTTCTACTCGGGTCTGGTGTTTATGTCTATTACCTTTATTCAAATCACCCTCTACCTTGCCATTGTCTATAGTAAAAAACACCAAAATGGAAACAAGAACAATACTGAAAAAGAGCCAAATGAAAAAATAAAACATGGATTAAGCAATATAGTCATTTCTGTATAATAACCATTATATATGTTTATATCCATCAAACACATGTGTGTAAATTTAAATATTTTTACTTGGGGGTTGGGGTGATAAACATTTGTATTTTTCATTGCAAAATCGGAAAAAGACTAATTTCATTCTGGGGGAAGGGGTAGTGGGTGTAATTAATTAATAGGCAAAGAATTGAAAAAAGTCAAACTTTAGCATTAGTTTTATTGTTTGTCAAGAGTTATATATAAAGAGGGGTTAACATTTTAGTTTACATTTTATATTATAAAACTACCAATGATTTCTATCTCCCATAATGGAGCAAAGTAATAGTAGTACTAGTATAGTCGATCCCACCCCCAATCCTCTTTTGGACTATGGAGATGAAAAGTGGACGTTTGAAACACAGATACTCTACAATGTGCTTACTATGAATATGATTCTCAGTTTATTGTAAGTAGTAAAACAACAGACTACCACTAATACATGATTTTACTAATTATAGTAACACGGTAGATTATGGGTACCCAAGATTAAAAAAGAAAGAAGTACAGGCGAAATCAACATCTATCCCTATCTGGTAATGATACTAAGATGTCTAATAGTCGGCACCTATTTTATCACCACACATGACATCCGAATATGGAATTGCATTGTCAACTTTTTCGGCTGCATCTATGGCATAGGAATTTCATTCTTCTTTTACCACTGTTGTCGAGACGAAAACCAGGTAAGATAGTATTTGTGCAAAAAAAAAAAGTAAATGCTAACACTTGACAGAGAAAAAGAATTAGATACACATGTTTGATTTTAATTGTATTGGGTTGTTTTTATGTACTATTGTTCTTTTTGAATCACAAGATGCATGAAAATGACAACGGACTGATCAATATCTCAGGTGTATTTGCTATTCTTGTTGATATTGTGTTGGCTGCATCTCCAATTCCCTTTATATTGGTGATGTACAAGAAACGAAATCTCAATTCCGATAGATTTTCTCTATCTCTGTCCATCTCGATAGCACTGGTGGGCATGTCCTCCTTATTCTTTTATGCGGCCTGGAAGCAATGCATTTATTTTTATGTATCTGGTTCGTTTTTAATTGCCCTGTCCGTGGCACAAATCGCCTTATTCTATGGATGCAAACATAGTGTATCCAAGAAAGATAAAGTCGTCCCACACCATCAACTTCAACAACAAAAAGAGAACCTTGTTCAACACCCAATCATTAAAGAGTCGTTGGAAATTTCCATTGTGGGTACATGCGAACCATAGCCACACCTGGTTACATGTCATCACCGCATTGTATTTTTATTTGAACTAGTGTGTAAAAATCTTGAAAATCAAATCTTTATCAACTTGCACCAAAAATAGATATTTTTAAATAAAAAAAAAAAAGGAGAATTTTTTTTTACAAAAAATAAAAATATCTTTTGAAACAATTTAACCTGAATGCAAAACTATTGGGTTTCATTCATCAATATTCACCAAACCATGGTAAAACATATTCGTATGTAACAAACATTTATGTTATTCTTTTTATTCTTTTTCACTAACTTTAATCAAAAAAGGTAATAAATGTCAAAAAATAGGTATAGGGAAAACCAAAATCTCTTCACCCTTAGCTAAACCTTTACCCCCCTCTATTAATTTACCAACCCAGCCAACTAGAAATTTTATTAGTTAAACCCTCTCATTTACAATAAATAAATTTGATATTATCTTACATCCTCTAGAATGTCCTTTAGGATCACTTTTCCATCATCCAGAATTTTTCCAGGTGCTTATAAAATAGTATAACAAAGAATGGTCCTTGTGAAACTTATATAATAATTTTAGAAGGTCCAAGACTAAAGTCTATTTTCTCCGTTTATTGATTAAATTTATTTTTTAAAATTATACATATATAAATTCTGCCATTGTTTTTCAATAAATATCACAAAGCCGTGATCGTATAGTGGTAGTATACAGCATTGTGGCTGCTTTGGCCCAGGTTCGATTCCTGGTCGCGGCACTCTTTTTTCATTTAAAATTCCTTTGTCGGGCTATTTTTATTTTCATAATAATGACTAAGGTTTAATAAAATATGAATGATCTATAAGGTGTAGATCATATATATTGTATTATAGATTGAGGAGGTTTGCCTATCTTACAAGATATCTAATATGATAATATGTGTATGTTTACAATGGGTGAATGAAAAAGAATGAATGTTTATTTTTATAAATTTAAAGTTTTTATGTTTTGAAAATCATGCCAAATAATGCGCAATGATTAACGTGAGGATTTCCATCCATTACAAAGGTCGTTGGTATTAAAGATTGGAATGATCATGGATAAACAAGTGAGACGAGATACATTAAATAGGGTTATTTATTCATATTACATATTGTAATAGGAATGAGTTGTGACCCATAATATTAATCTTTTATTTAATATTATATAAAAACAATAAATAAAGATCATCAGATCCAGGTCGGTTTTGCGCACTCCTTCTCACCAAAATAGATGTCTTTTGTATTTATTGTGTTTTATTGTCATTCATGTGTATCATATATTGAATCATAACTAAAGATAGTATGTTTAAGTATGTTTAAGTGTAAGTTTATTTAAATTAAATTTATCTTTTAGCATTCAAAAATTAATGTTCTATTTTAGGATAATCCAGATATCAGATACTATATTATAAGATATTGGGTTATTTCCAAAGGAATGCATTTAGCATTACAAATGCATACAATTATTATTTGTTTTCTATTATCTGTATTTATTTTGTCATTACCGTGTGGACGTGTAGGTTTGAGAGTCGAACCGTGGGTGACTCGTCGAAGCCAGCCTTTTACCGTCATGCTGAGGACAAAAAAAATGATTACCCGACAAATGTTAATTTTTTTTTTTTTTTTTTTTTTTTTTTTTCATTGAAAAAAGAAA
>AJWJ01000666.1:0-11087 GCA_000277445.1 Polysphondylium violaceum | reverse complement strand
AAAGGGGTAAAGTTTAAAAGATAAAGAAACAAAGTAAAAAAAAAAAAAAAAAAAAAGAAAGGAGTTATTTATAAAAAAAACTAATCGAAGAAAAATAAAAAATAAAAAACCTCAACAAAGTTTTAAAAGCCACTGATGTACTTTTTCTATACAATGAGAAGAGGATTGTTCAACGAAACACAGAGATATATTTTACAAATAATAACAATACAACCAATAACAATATTATGGTGGTGTTCACCAATACAACAAAACAACAAAACAAAGACTCACAAGATAATTAAGGGGGGTGCAAAAGTGGAATAATAAAAAAAAAAAAAAAAGAAAAAAAAGAAAAAAAAAAAGGGGGGTGCTCAAGCCGCAAAGCAATAAAAACACCCAAAAAAAGTTGAGTGATCAAAAAAAGCAAAAAAAATCCTCATCAAAAAAAAAATTCATTGGTCACTACTGAATGGCTCCCCATCACAAAAAGATAAAAATCTGTTTTTTCTTTCAATTAATAATAGGGAGATGAGGACCTTAATCTGAATGTTAAAATAAGATGAGAATTCGATTTATTTATTTGACAAGGTAGGGCCGCTTGGAAAACTAATGTGGTTCTAATAGACCTTTCTGCTTTTTTTGGCGCTTATAAACTGTGGTAGGAAAATTAATCAATTAACGTTTAATTAATTAGAATTTTGTTTTTTTTCTTTTTTTTTTTCTTTTTGATCAAATGTTTTTTCAGTGGTTTTTTGCGAGATTTCGCATTTTGATAGTGATCAGGGAATAACTGCATTGTAATAAGCAAATAAACGAGATGACTTTGCATCAATTGCGTTGATATTTATTGAACAGCAACACAACAGCATACTTTTTCGTTTTTTAATAGACATGCTCCAGTAACAAGTATGTTTCTATTTAAAGATCCTGCGTTTGCTTGTTTGGTGGAGATTTCGCCATACAGACACTGCACTCTCATTATTTGAAGCCATACATTACAGGCAGATTGTAATATAACCTTTTGGTGGTGGTGAAAATATCTAAAAATCTGTTTGTCGAGAACAGATGGTGAAATCGAAACGATAAAGGAGGATGTTGTTTCTATTATATAATATTACACATTATGAATGAATGAATTTATTAAACAATTGGTTTAGTATTTAGAATCATAGTTTTTGTTTTCATCATATTCGTCATCACCATGAATGTTGTCACCCATTGCGAGTCTCTCTGATGGCGATGCTGTTGCTGGATGAGCAGAGTCGATAAAAGGCTGTGGGGAGCTATATGGAGGAGGACTAAAAGAATATGGTTGTTGAAGGGGTATTTGTTGTTGTTGTTGTTGTTGTTGAGGAATCATATATGGTTGTTGATGTTGTTGTGGTACTACCATATACATTTGTGCTTGAGGGTATGAATATTGAGAGTTGGAGGGTTGATTATTTACATGAAGTTGTTGTTGTTGTTGTGGTTGTTGTAAAACATATGGATATTGTTGTATTTGTTGTTGAACAATTACATTACTATTATTATTTAAAGAAGGAGGTTGTTGAGGAGCTGGAAAAGGTAATTGAGGTGAAGCATTGAATTGGTTTGGAACCAAATTGTATTCTTGGGCAGGCTTTGGTGTTGCTGAAGAATGACCTATTTTAATACTAAATACAGGTGGTTGACCTTTTTCAATGTCCAAAGTAAACTCGAGACCTCTGTCGCCATATTTTGTATTGATTTGGTTCATATAGTGTGTATTTCTTTGTGGTATCTTGTATTTTTGATAGTACCACCAACCGATAACCAAAGCGAGCGGTTGAAGAAATTGAAGAAAGTCTAAGAAAAATAAAGGTAATTTACGATCAATGATTAAAAATACAATGGCCTTGATAAGGTATAAAGGCACAGCAAAGAACACGACCAGCTTTGCTCTTTGACTGCATATTCTATTCACTCTTTTTATAATGACTCTGTACTCATCTCTGTTGAGGGATCCGTCCAACTCATTGATATAGTCTTCTTGAAATCCCCATAGATATCTATTACCAAACATGTATTTGTGTTGAGGTTGTATGATATTATTATTACTCCCATCGGTATAGATGGTCTTGAGAGGGTTATATTCTGCCATGGTCAAGTGCTCTGTTGTTTCTATACTATACTGTATTATTCAACAATAAAACAACTAAAAATGTGTTTGTTTTTTATGCACTGCGGCCATCAAAAATTGCCACGCATGCCTCAAAAAATTGAGAAAATTTATTGCAAAAAAAAAATCGAAAAGTCTTTTGCAACCTCTTTTTTCATTTGAAATCTTAAAAAATATCAGAAACATTGCGCAAATCGTCAAAATGCTCTTCGATAAATTACAAACATAGAAGGTGGGTGTGATCCTCATTTGAGTAGAAAAGGGTATTTATTTAGTTATATAACCTACTTGCATTATACCGTTTGACATCATATTTTGAATAAGGCTTGGTGAAGAACGACATAGTATACCTGATGCTCGACCACCAACCATAAACATTGCAATGGTAGTTTTCATTGAGACCTCTTTTTTGGATCGTGGACATACAACCATGCTCTCAGAAGATTTAATAAAACTTTGGATGATATATGGACCATCAACACATTTTTCTATCAGTGCATTCCATTGATCTTGATCTGTGGTCTTTCCAATGAAAATAGATTTCCCTCTTGCATCGCATGAGCCCTTGATAACATATTCATCTTTAAGTTTGATAAATGATTCTTTTAACATTAAAAACTCTTGATCTTGGGATTTCAAAACATAGGTGGGTAATATCAATGATCTGATAGCAGCAATTTGATCATTGGTAAAATGGCGATGGAATGAACTGTCATAAAGCAAGGCCATTGTTTTTTTATTCTCTGAAATAAAAAAAGAAGGAAATCCATTGACTGTTATGATGTTTTGATCTTTAACAGCCTGTACAAAGTCTTTGGCTTCGTCTGGACTTGTGGTATAGTAATGTGGTCTCACTTTACCATTTTCAACACCCACAGCATATTTATTCCAAATTACATCAATTTTTTTGTCTTGAAAGGTCAAATATTTGCCATTGTATACGAGTTGGTCATATGATGGCACAGACACAACATCAATGTCTTGCTCTTTGCCTAACATCAGAAATTGGTCTTCATCAGTATATAGAGGATAGTGGTTTTTGTTTTGGACCATTGCAATTGTAGGTAAATCTTGAGTTTGATGCTTTTTTTGATAGAGTCTAATCAAGTAATGAAAAAAGAAAAGATTATCGTCTGTTTGACAGAGAATAGTATTATTTTTATCAGAGTCATTGATTAACTGTAAGCTCTCAAATATCCTTTTTATACAGGGCGAGCTTAAAACACATCCTGGATAACCAGTATTGAATTCTAGTATACCAAAATCACCATTTTCATTTTCAATAAAATCAAATCTTGACAAATGATTTAATCGACCTTGACTTGGATGTACAGTGTCATAGTCAATAAATATTAGATTTTTTAAATGTTCTATTTCGGGATAATAGTTCTGAACTTGTTTATCTACTCTGTAAAGCTGAAGAACTATTTCAATTGCATCCATGATTAATTCCAATTTTACACAAAGATCTTTATATTTTTTTGCGGGAAAATAAAAAGGTGTAATTGATACCGGCTCTGGTTCACCATCACATGTTCCGCCATTCTTTAAACTTTCATATAACAAATTGGTTTTCTTTTCTATAAGTTCCATATTGTATTATTGTTGTGAAAGTATACTTAAAAATAAAATAAAATACAACAACACAGTGGGTGTGGCTGTTTAGGGGGTTTTAGGAATTGACCTGTTTTTTTTTTATTGAGCTGCTAAATAAAAACTATTTCAATTAGATTACGAATGTACAAAGTTTTATTTAAATATTGGTAATGGACAAAGAGTATTTTTCTCTATGCCTATAAATAGAATGATAGAAAAGAGTTTCAATTTGTGGATTTTAAAAAAAGAGTAGAGCTGGTAGTTATATATCTACCAACCTTATTGAATCTTTTGATTCATTATTATCAAGATCATCTTGTTTTAAAGACAATAAATCATATATATCTATTTTGACTTCTTTAAGGCTACCTCTTTGATTCAAATTATCATTATTATTTTCACTATTATTCTTTTCTCTATTAAATTCTATTTGAAAATCAATTTCCAAAGAGGTAGGATCTCTGTCTATTGAAAAAGTTATTAATTTCGGTGCATAAAATGAATTTAACTGTTCTTGATATTGTTGACAATTTGTTGGAATAGATTTATATTTTCTACTGGCTATATACATAGCAACAAAAGAGGACAATAAACAAAAGATAAATAATAAAATTCTTAACCAAGAGTCCAATAAAAGGGTAAAAAAAATTGTAACCATATAAATTGCCACAACTATAAATGCTATATCAAATCTAAAAACACACACTTTATTCACCCTATTGACAATTGTATCAAATTCTTTTTTTGATAGAATACCATCTAATTTGTTTATATATTCTCTTTTTAAACCTATAGAGTATTTCCCACCAATGGTATATCTTTTTTCAACTTTGATTACTACATTATTTCTATTAATATCATGATCATGATCAATATATGATTGATTCTGCAACATTTTTTACTCTTTGTTTAAAATATATTATCTGATTGTTATGTATAAGTGTTGTTGTTGCTAATGGGGGTGATAAAAAATAAGAAATGAAGAAAAAAAAAAAGAATTTTTGTTTGATGTGGTATTGCCCATTTTTCTAGCATCTTGGTTCCAAGAATGAAGAGATCTTGAGATCAACAAAAAATTTTTTTAAAATATTTTTTTAAAAAATGCCCGAAAATACTCATAGAGCCCCCTAAAAAAAACCAAAAAACTGCCTTCTATTTCATCGTAGTGCTTGCGACGTGTCATAGGATGATCAGACCAAATGTTCTTGTTTTTTCACAAAAAATATTTATTGTTTTTTTTTTTTTCCTAATCTAAAAAATCCCGAAATCGAGGATTCAAAAATAGTGAGGTGTATGTACATGTAGGGGATGTTTATAAAGTGTGTTCATTTTGAGTGATTGGAATATATTGTTGATGGTTAGAGGGTGGTTGGACATATTGAGGCTCGGGAAGAGGGGTGGTGAGGATGAATTGTGGTTGTTGTTGTGGTTGTTGAATTTGGTTGGTGAAAATATATTGTGGTTGAGGTTGAGTCAATGGAATGTTGTAATCTTGGACATAGGGGTATGGCTGGAATTGTGGTTGTTGCATTGGTTGTTGAATAAATTGTGGTTGGACAAATTGAGGGATTTGAGCAACAACAAGAGGTGGATTGATGTGTTTGATTTTCAAATCATAGGAAATAACGGGTTTTCTACTCTTTTTCAAAGAGAACTTGAGGTTACGATGAGCATAGAGTGCATTCAATTCTTGTTTGAATGCTTGGCTCTGTTTAGGGACGGTGTAGAAATATCTCATGGACAAGATTAAGATAAGTACGCTATTGTGGTAGAATGTAGGTGTTAGATAATGCCCTTCTATTGTATCTCGAGTAAATATACACGTACCTGGGTATCAAAATTACGGCGCACAAAAGACCGATATGTCTTTGGAAAGAGTATGGGTTTGCAAAAAGCATGTAGAAAAAGATAAATGCAGAGATACCGTAGAAAAGAGAAGCGATATAGATGAGTGTTCTAGAAACTATTTTATTTGCTCTTCTGATGATCTGATCGTATTCTTCTTTGTTTAACAATCCATTTAATTCCTCTTTGTAGGCTTTATTAAATCCAGTGAAATACCATTTTAAGGCAAATGTTTGCTCTACTTTATACACCCTTTTAGCAGGTGAAATCATTGGAATAGAAGATTCCATTATTTATAATAATAACAATAGTAATAACAATATTGGTGTGTATTCCAAAAAACAATACAAATTAAATTTGGTGGGGAGTGATTTCGAAAAAATTGGGAAAAAAAAATAATATTAAAAAAAAAAATCAAAAAAAAATACAATTCATACTTGTCATCTTTGGAACACGTAGGTAGTGACTACTTCTGTGATTATTGATGATATAAATAGATCTCTATTTGTCCAAGAGATAATCATCTCTGAGTTTATCTCTGCTCTATATGGATATAAACTCCTTTTATTTCTTTGAAGGGATCTAATTAAAAAGGATTTTTAATCATCATCATATCTAATCTCAGAGTTGAATGATTCAGTTGTTGTAGACCCTGTATCTGAGTTGGGCCCATCATTGAAAGATTCATAAGAAAGTATTCGGTCCTGCATGAGTAATCAGCTTATGGATGAAAAAGTGAGAAAAAAAATAAAAAAAAACAAAAAAATAAACTAATTATAATTACCACCCCCCACCACAACAAGACTTTTTTATTTGTATAGTCTTTTATGTTATAATTTCAAGTAATAGTACTAGTAATAAGAATAATAGCAATATCATATAAACATGGATTCTGAAGAGAATGATGAAGATGACTATGAACAGCAACATAGTCATGGTTATGAACAATATTATGAAAACTACTCAAAATATACTGCATCTCAACAACAAACTACGATGACTACTTTTGATGAGGATGACGATGATTATGATGATGATGATGATGATGATGATTACAACAACAATAACAATGCTGGGCTATCAGAGTTATCATTAACCACTACTACCTCTATTGATACAAACACTACCACGTCTTCCACCACCACCACCACCACTACTACTTTATCATTTGCTCAAAGATTTTTAGTATGTACATAGTTACGAAATCATCAATTGCATATTGGGTCTATATGTACTAATCCTCAATCATAACAGGCAAAACAAGGGTATGTTGAAGGTCAAGGCTTAGGTAAAGATGGTGAAGGTAGAACCAATCCTATAGAATTTGATCGTCACAATAGAAAAAAAGGTTTGGGATATGAGGAGGACCCTTTAGATGATTTTTACACACCCCAAACACATACTTTAGACGATGAAGAGTTGGATTTCCCCTCAAGTCAACAAGTAAATTGGATTAAAACACATAATAAGCCATTTATATATCAAGATCATTCAAGTTTTATTAAAATTGGTTATGTAAATATTACTACATCTACTACTCATATTATGTTTATCGATATTAATAAATTACATTTAATATAGGAAGGTGAGGTACCGAATAGATCAGAGTTTTGTTCATCAGATCTTATAGATACCATATTATATCATAAAACAGGTTTGGATCATTTAGATGGAACTAGATTCTATGAAGCTAGAAAGAAATCAAATCCATATGAATCAATCAAAGGTTCAATATTTATAAATAGGGCTGCTGTAAAGATGGCAAATTTAGATAAATTGGCGAATCTCCTTTCTCCAATTAAAACTATACCTCATAAACCAAGTGTATGTAGAGTGGATAAGCAATATAGTAATGAAGCCACAACGATGATGATGATGATATTAACTTTTACTATTTAATAGGGATTTTTATATTTTGCAGATATTTGTGCAGGTCCAGGAGGATTTACAGAATATATGTATTGGAGAAAAACAAATGGAGGTAAAAAGTTGAGGGACAATAATCTAAATGATATAGTCAAAGGATTTGGATTTACAATTAAAGGAGATTGCGATTGGAATACAAAGAATTTCTCAAGGTTTATATCTATAGATAATTTTCAAAAAGAATATGGACTCACAGAGGATGGCGATATTTTAGTGTCTGACAATATTCGTCATTTTGCACAACGTGTAGCCGATGGCACCAACAATCAAGGTGTACAGCTATGTATGGGTGACGGCGGTGTAAATACAGAGGGTAAAGAAAATCTACAGGAACTTATTCTTCAACAGCTTATTCTCTGTCAATTTCTCACAATGTTTGAAGTGTTGGCAGAGGGTGGCAACTTTGTTTGTAAAATATTTGATACTTTTAATCCGTTCACTGTGGGTCTGCTCTATTTGATCTATAGTCATTTTGAAGAATTTGCCATCGTCAAGCCATTTACCAGTCGACCACTAAATTCCGAGCGTTATGTCATTGGCAGAAATCTGTTGGTTTGGAAATCACCAGTGATAAAATATCTCTATGAAATCAATGATTTGATCAACAACAAACAAAATGTATTGGAAATTGTAAACAAAGATCACATGGACGATCAATTTAAAGACTATATTAGACAGTCGTCTGAATCGATTTGCAGAAATCAAATCAAAGCTTTTGTTTTGTTTAAAAAATTTGTAGAGGACAGAGATTTACAACCACCCGATCAAAGAGAAATTAGAAATAGATGTTTAAAAGAATGGAATTTACCTTTTCAATCAAAATATGACATTGAAAGAGATAGATCAAATAGTCCAAAACATAATAACAATAGTAATAACAATCATCAGCATCATAGTTATCCTCATAAAAGACAACAACAACAATTTTTGGATGAATTTACATTTTTAAAAAATCAACATTTAATTAATGATGAGCCAAATAATAATAACAATAATAATAATCACAATAATAGTAATGGTAGTCCAAATCATCATAAATATAAAAAGAATTATAAAAATAGAAATGAACAAAACAATAACAATAATAATAATAATAATATAAACAAAAATTCACCAAATTCAAAAGGAGTACAAAAAGGAAACAATGGTAATAAGAGTAGTAATTCAGAAAGAATAGATCTTTTTACCCTATTATTATCTGGGCCAAGACCTACTTAATAAAATATATATTAAGAGTTTTTATTCTTTGCAATATAAGTTTCTGTTAAATTTTGAAATGGATCTATTACTGTCGTAGTGGGTTTAGTTTGATTTTGTGGATTAAGTTTTTGTTGATTACTATATGATGGTAATGGTGATATATTTGTTGGTGATAAAGTTTCAAATGTAAAATTATAATTTGGTGATGGTTTAGGAGTAGAATTTATAGTGGATGCTGTAGTTGGTTTATTATTATTATTATTATTATTATTATTATTATTATTATTATTATTATTATTATTATTATTATTATTATTATTATTATTATTACTAATTGGTTTTAAAGATGTCGATATATCATGAGTATCAAAACTAAAAGAATTATTGTTATTGGTATTGGTTTTATCGATATTATTATTATTAGTCATAGTTTTAATTGCAGGGGAGGCTACGAGTGTATCTGAATTTGTATTGGAGGTAAAAGAAATACTAGATAAATCAAAATCATCCATAATACTCGACTTTGATGTATTATTACAATTATTATTCTTGCTAGAGTTATTACTATTATTACTATTATTACTATTGGAAGTGTTATTTGATAACAAGAAATCCATATCGATAGAACCACTTGTTGATTTGTTGTTATCATTTATATTATTTGCTGTTGATCCTGTTGAATTAAAATCCAAATCTAATAGATTTGATTGAGATGTACTTTGTTTCATGGATAATCCTCCAAAAATATTGCTATCTTGATTCTTTTTTACAGTTGAAGAAGAAGGAGAAGAAGAATCATCGAAATTAAAAAGATTAGAATATTGTTGTTGATTTGGGTGTTTGGTTGTTGGTTGTTGTGGCTGTTGTTGATATTGAGGTTGTTGTATTAATTGACTTAAATCTGTAGTTGGTGGATGAATCAATTCTTTTTCTTTTTCCTTTTTATAAATTGATAAATCTACATTTAATTGATTCAATATCGATTTAGATTTCTCTCGGAGACTTTGGTGAATGGATACCAATAGAGCACCCACGTTTGTATGATTGGTGCCATAGTATTCAATGGCCAAGCTTTGATTAAAGAGTAATAGCTGCTCAACCAATATCAATGTCTTTTGCTTGAGTTGCCATTTCTTGTAATATATGAGCCAGTCATCGAGAATCTCAAATACACTGTGTTGATCGCTGGCACCCAATGATAAAAAGTAGTCGATAAATGAGGACACTGATTCATTTGATAGATTGGGTTGTAATGCAGATACACTATCTGCACCAATGATAATCGTTGATAATCTTTGATAAACTATTGTATCATAGTGTCTTGTCTTTGAAAGATTCTTTAGCTCCTCTTGAGTAAATATAAACGTCTCTTTTGATCCTCCTGTTGCGGTGTATGACATTAAATGATTACCATCTTTAATGGGAACCATTGCATATGATGCTGGATCAATGATATCGGGTGCAGTTGATAATGTCACCTTTCTCGACTCCATAGATATTATCTTTGATGGTAGACTAGTTATCTTTTGTTTAATCTCATCGATTTTAGTGGGTGTTTGTACGGGTGCATTGGTTGCAGATCCGTTGTTTTGAAAGCCTATTATTCTATTTCCTGTTCTCTCTCCGTTTGAATCATAAAGTACCATTCCTCTACTGTAATCGTCTTGTTGACTGCTATCCACAGGTACCATTGCTCTATTATCTGATGAAAATTGGAATAGTAAATTCAATATATCCTGTGCTTCCTTTCTTACCAATAAAGAATATGATGTAGTTTCATCTTGATTAGCTGGTCCTCTAAAGTCTGTATTATTAAATAAACAATCTCTTTATCAATATCTCTCCTCATGCTTGTATAAAAACATAAACAACACATACATGTACATTGATGTAACAACTCAGATTTTGTTGAAATCTCTTGTTTAAATATGATATTTCCTTTCACTACCAAATGTTTAATAATCTTTAATGTTTTTAATTTCACATGAGGTGAATCCTTTTTCAAACGTATAAGTAACTGATCTAAAATATCTGTACATTTTTCTATTGATTTAAATGTTTCGTCTATAATAACAACCGAGTATTAGTATTAATATTACTACTACTATTGGTATAATAACGATAATATTACTTTGAAGATCAACAAACAAATAACCAGGAGTTGGTTCAGTGTTGTCAGGAGTAGCTTTACCAACAATCGATATCACTGATTGAATGTTATTTGATATATTTGTAATTAAATTATTCATTATAAATAATATATATTATTGTAACTTTGTGTTTATATTCTCATAACTATTATCAACTAATGATTTGTCGTGTCGCCTTTGCATATATGAGTAAAAATTAAAAAAAAAAAAAAAAAAAAGAAATCCAAATTTTTAAAAAAAAATAAATC
>AJWJ01000665.1:0-11156 GCA_000277445.1 Polysphondylium violaceum | reverse complement strand
ACGTTGAACAAGTTGGGGAGAATCAATTAATTGGAGATCAGTCAGCGATAAGGGCAACAGTACATTGAGTTCTGCATTTCTAGACATAGGGCTCTGTCTAATAAATAACTTTGTAATTGTATCTGGCAAAGAGAGAACAGCAACACTGAAATTGGTGGCATAGTATAGATAGAGATCGGTCAATGATGTTGGAAGTGAGTTTGGATGTATCTCTCCTACATATGAGCGAAGATGGAGGCTTTCAAGGGTCTCAGGAAAAGTACCTGGATGGATATTGAATGGAATTCTTGAGGATCTATAGTCATATTCAATCATTATCGACACAAGATTTGATGTTGAGAACGATGGTGGAGGTGATGATATTTTGTATTCTAAAGTTGTTACTGATGGTGGTATGAGTTGAAGTGGTGAGCGTACCCGGAGTGAGGTGAGGTTGGGAGGTAAATGATGATTATCTAATTTGGTAACTAAAGATTCCAACTTTGTCACTGATAAAGGAATTGATTCTGGACTCATGACGGCAACAATAGCCATGTTAAAATCTGTCAAACTCTGTGGCAACACACCTTTATCCAATTGTCCAATTTTACGAATAGATAATGATTTCAACGACGATGGAAGTGCACCTATAGGTATAGACTGTCCACAATCACCCAAACAGAGTACTTTTACTCCATTATGGAATGAATCTATTTGAATATTAAGAGAGAGTATGGCATTTTGAATGAAAATCTTTGTTACCGATGACGGAATCAATTGTCTAGTGATACCTTGATTACCAACCTTTCCTCTGATAACTACACTTTTGATCCCTTGTCTGATAAATGCATCAGGTATTACAATCCCTTTTGTTTCGCCTGTGTCTTCCAATATTAATTTAAGGGTATCAATCATATTCACACAAGGTAATTTAATAAAACGAATTGCATCCTCTTGTTCAAAGAAATCATCCTTTTCAATTCTAATCACCAATGTTATTCTTGTAAACACAATATGATCGTCATAGAGTTGTTTAAAACGTTGATAGTTGTCTAAAAAGCTCTGCAATGATAACACCAATTGTTTACAAACATCATTATTTATGAAATCAAATATCACTGATCTAATAGGTTTACTTCTCCACAAGTAAAAGAATAACTATATTATACACTATTAGTACTGGGACCCAATGTTACTAGTGGCGTCACTAATACTATCATATATCTATAGATTACATTTGTTTTATCAACCATCGGGTGTATGTGGGGGTGTGTTAAAAAAAACTTTGAATACCAAATTCTCAAGAGGCTGCAAAACAAGGAAAAAAAATGCAAAAAAATATATATTTTCACAACAATGATCAGATCAAGCATTGGTAGATTATCTATCACTACACACACATATTTATCACTAAGACCTTTAACCCAACCATTGGTGAAATGTAATAATATAAATAAAGAAAAATCTTCTTTCGCAATACAATCTTTATCACCCTGTTGTTCAACATTGTGTAAAGGTATTAATGATAATGATAAGAGATACTTTATAACATCAAGTCAACCGAGATTATTCTTTGGATTTTTTAGTAAGAAAAAGGTAGAAACAGATAATAGATCATACAGACAACTAGTGGATTGTGCAGTTGATAATATTAAAAATGTGAATTATGATGTCGCAATGAAAGAATTGGAGAGGGCTCAATCACTTTCAAGCGATGTACCAGATGCATATCTTTTACAAGCTGATATACTCCAACATATATATCATAATTATAAAGGTGCAATTAAACTATACGACCATTGTCTCAAACTAGACAATGTAAAACAAAATAAACAACTGTATAGCTCAATAACAAACTCTATGATTGAATGCTACTCTTATCTATCTGATCCTGTCAATGCATTCAAATGGATATCAGCTTTAGATACAAAAGATTTAAATGTAAGCTATCAGTGTATCAGCTATTAATAGATACAGTACACTAACATAATATCACAAGGCATCTGCTTTATATCAACTATTTAAATCATGTTTAATAAAAAACTCTATGAACGATGTCGTGAGACTATTGGATCTAATCAAAGATGTCGACTACAACACCTATTTACTTGCATCGGGTGATGCTAAACAAAATGATGTAAAGGGAGCCATTCAATATTACAATCAAGTCTATGAAAATGAAAAGGAAGAACTAAAGAAATCAAAGCATGTAGACAAGGACATCTACATCACAGACAGAGATGGTTGTTATAGATTTATAGTATCCAAGAGAAAAGAAATACTCTTTAACGCAATGATTGGATTGGCTAGATGCTATATAGGCACCAACGAACCCGCCAAAGCTTATCAACTCTACAAAGAAGCATCTACGCTAAACTTTGACGCAGTGTTTACCTTTTCCAAAATGGCAGAGATTATGGTGCATTTGAAAAACTATAAGCAAGCCTTACTCGACATTAACCAATCGCTGTTGGCCAATCCAAAGAAACAATCGACAAATCTCCTCAAAGCCGAGATACTCTACCATCTGGGCGAATACAAACAATGTGCCGATATCATATGTCCCATTCTACTCTACTCTTTTCAGACCGACTTGCCTCCGACCGAGATCGCACCAAGAACCAGATACATAGAGATTGCCATTGAATCCCTTTTGCACATCATCCAACAAACACCATCAAACGTCAATGATAAACTGGCAATCACACTCGACGAAAAGAATGAGAGAGTACTAGATACCCAAGCCAAAGATCTACAACAACTATCCAACCAAGCGATCGTGTTGCAGACAGCTTTGATCAAACAAATCAAACAAATGAAAAACGATGCACAACTGACATCCCTCGTGCAAATGCGTCTCTCTTGCATGACGTTTATCACCCGGGGTATCATGGAGACATCGATACTACACAGCACGGGTAAGAAACCACTCTTTACCAATCCTGATCTCTTATTTACATCAATTAAAAAACTAGCTTGCATCTTATTGAATAAATAACTAATTAAATAATCCACACCACATGTGTCCTATCTTTATATACATTCTCAACAACACCAACACCACCACACTCATTTGTAGATAGTATTGTAAATTATGACTCTTCTTGAGCTTGAGAACTCACCACCTTTAAAGGTTAAATGTATAATTAAACACACACACACACACACACACACACCAAACTAGTTTAGCAATCATAGAGAATATACACAATTCTCTAAAAGTGCATATTATCTATTTATTCCCAATCTCAGTATAAAATTACCATTACCACCACCTCCAAACTATATGTATGGGTGTGTGTGGGTATCATCATCAACAACAACAAAACCATTTTATAACCACACACACTATTTCTCACGTTCATTATTCATTACACTGCAGTTTATTTTCAAACAATGTTTGAAAAAAGTAACAATTTTGGGTACTACTAGTAAACCTTTTTTATCTTTTCCCACCAAAACCATTACCAAAACAAAATTTTCACCCCTATTCAATTGAATGTAGAGGAGGATGTAGATCAACCCCCACCATGCATTGTGCTTGTTTTGTATGTATGTATGTACCCATCTCCCTTTACCACCATAGATTTCTCAAATTTCCACAACAATTTTAAAACGTTTTTCATTTTTTATTTTTTATTTTATTTTTCACATTTTTTTGAGTTTTTTCCTCCACATGACATCCCAAGATAACATTTTTTATTTTGTTTTTCTCTTTTTTCTTTAAAAAAAAGGTTCCATCAGAATCATTTTAAATTAAACTCTATTTATATTTATATTTAATATCTATTAATAACCAATCGTAGTAGTAATAATAATAATATACAATACACAATGATTAGCAACGAACACTTTAAACATCCATTCATTATTGGTGTCACTGGTGGCACTGCTTCAGGTAAAACTACCGTCTGTAGCGAAATTATGAAAAGATTGGGAAACAAAAGAATTGCCATCATTTGTTTAGATTCATTTTACAAGTCATTGACTCCAAAAGATATCGAGGCTGCCCACGATGCTAACTATAATTTTGATCATCCAGGTATATATCTATCTCTATGTACATAATATATGCGTGATTTAAATGTTTCAATTTACTCATCGATATTGTATATGTGTTGATCATAGATGCATTTGATTGGGAATTATTACAATGTGTACTCAAGGATTTAAAGAAAGGAAAGTGTGCAGAGATCCCAACCTATTGTTTTAAATCACACTCTCGTTTAGACGAAACATTTACCATTGGCAATGCCGACGTTATCTTGTTTGAAGGTATTTTGTCATTCTATACTCAAGCGCTCAGAGATCAAATGGATATCAAGATCTTTGTCGACACAGACTCTGACACTAGACTCAGTCGTAGAGTCATGAGAGACATTGCCGAGAGAGGTCGTAATCTTGAAAACGTCCTCTGTCAATACGAAAAGTTTGTCAAGCCCGCTTTTGACGACTATATTCTCCCAACTAAAAAATACGCAGACGTTATCATTCCCAGAGGTGCCGATAATGTCGTAGGCATCGATTTAATCGTACAACACATTGGCTCCAAACTCAACGAAAGAGAGGCCTCTAGAAGACTCTCTGCCTCTGCTTCCCAAATCACAAACGTTCAACACCCAACCACCACTATCAATGTCCATCAATAATTTTATCAGTCACTTGATGCCAACATTTCATTCATTCATTTTCACCATCATCACCACTACAATTCATATCATCAAAATTTCAAAAAAAAACCGAAAAAATTCATTTTCGTCATCGTTCGTTTTTTTTTTTTTAGTCAGAAAAAAATAATTTCCTTTTAAAAAAACTAGTCACCAAGTAATCAAAGTTGTATCTATCTATTTTATGTTATCATTCATTCATTCATTCATTCTTAGTTTTTTTTTTTATGTATAAATGGCGACGAGAATAATAAAACTTGAAAAAAAAAAAAAAAAAAACTAAACACAGAAAAGCATGAAAAATCCAAATAAAATGGGAGATGTAAGATATCTCAAAAAAATACATTCTTTAAATCAAACTTTAATCATATATGGTCATTATTATCCATTGCTGTTTTATTTTATTTTATTTTATTGTATGGATCATTGAGTAGCATAAAATGATTACATATGATTGTATACAATCAATAGGATGGCTGCATTACTATTTTAAAATTATTGTTGGACTCAATGATGCTATTTTCCTTATTCTCCCATGGAGTTTATGTCACCATTCAAAAGCATAAGAATGCGTGACCAAAATACACTATATTTATTTTTGAATATTTTTTTTTGATTTTATTTTTATTTTTTTTGATTTATTTTTTTTTTGATTTTTTACATAGATTGATTTTTCCTCACCTTATTTCGCTTACTTTCTGTGACCCTGCCCCTTCAGTATAAAAATAGAGTATAAAGTAATCTTTTTGCACACTCTTCCCCCCACTCACTCATTGACAATAAATAAATACACATATATACATACAATGAATAACGAAGAAACTGAAGCTGTGAAAAAGGCAATCAATCTTAAATATGCCAGAACCTATACCTTGAATGAAAAGGTTGGCAGATTCTTTTATTGGGTAAAAAATGAGACTGGTGGCTATTTTAATACTCCAGGTGAAACAAAATTCCTTTGTATGTACATTTAATCGAGTATTTGATGCAAAAGCAAACAATAGCCACTAACCAACATATTACTACTATAGATGCTTTTAGTACCTTTTTAGTTTCAGTTTATTTATACTTTTTATTGAAATAATCGCACACCAAAACGACAACTAAATTTTTAAAAAAACTCTCACAGTAATTGTAATCAATATTAATCATCTCTCAACACTTGTACAAATCAATTTTGGTATAGGTGTATTATAAGTAATTTATTTATATTATTCTATATTGAAAAGACTACCAATCAAACCACTCACCTTTTTTGTAAAAAAAATAAATAAAAAAAAATATAAAAAATATAATCATCAACAATCGGCACCAACAATTTATATTAATTTGGTTGTAATTGTCAATGTGTAAATATTAAAATATTGCAATTTCTGCACATCCACCTTCTACCCATACCGATTGGCGAAAAAAAAATATAAAAATATCTAAATAAAATTTTATTCTCTATGAAAATTGATTTGAAAAGTTTTGTTTTTTTTATATATTTTTTAATTTTTTCAAAAAAGGATCTCCTTCCAAGTCCGAATTCAATCACCCGAGTTTTTTTTTTAATTTTTCACACCCTCACAACGATCAATATATAGAATAGAGAAAAATGAAGAATATTAGTATTTTATTGATTGCAATCAATGTATTGGTGTTATCCTGCATTGTATATGGTGAAACACCAAGTTTTAAAGTTGACTCTAATCCAACTTTAAACATGGTTAAACAATAGTATAGTATCCTCAATATTAAAGCACATGACTGTTTGTGGATATCATATTAATGTCTCTCTGTATCTATATAGTAATTCAAGTACACTTTACACTTTAAGCTCATCTGGCTACCAAGATCCAATCTTTGTTGCAAATTTAACCGGTACTCATTATGAAGTAAATATTGGTTTGTTTGTTTTATGAATAATAATAATCTAGATACTAACAAAATATTTTAAAAAAGATTGGTTATGCTATGGGATACTTTTTAGCAGAAGAGGCATTGGAAAACTTTGAATCCTTATTAAAGGTTGCAATTCCATATGGCTTTGAAAGAGATGCATTGAAATTATTTTTAGATTGGCAATGGAAAGACTATTTATCAAAGCAAATCACTCAAAACTATTTGGACGAGATCCAAGGTTTCTATGACGGTGCCAAAGGTGCTGGTTTTGATAAATTGGAAAACGCCATCACTCAAGCAGTTGTCATTTCCTCTTTACCAGGTGATCCCAATCAAAACATTGAGGCTCTTATTAAAAATGAATTTTTAAAAGGTGATGCTAGTGAATTCAAGCAATACTTGGTTGCCAATGGTTACGACGAGGTCATTGCCACCATTTTAAACACTGAATTATTCAAATCAACCACTGCTGACGGATCAAAGCCAATCAAAGGTATGCAATGCTCTCACTTTAGTGTTTGGGGCAGTAGAACCAATAGTGGTGATATGTACAATGGAAGAAATTTGGATTGGTTACAAAACTCTGGCATTGCTAAGAACAAGCTCATCACTTTCTACCATCCAAAAGGCAGTTACTCTCACGCTGCCATTGGTTTTGCCGGTCTCATTGGTGCCATCACTGGTATCAGCTCCCAAGGTATTTTTGTCGCCGAATCAGACAATGACAGCAATAAAGTCACTTTCGACGGTTTTGCCTGGTCCATGCGTCTCCGTTATATCATGGAGCATGCCAACAGCATCGATGCCGCTCTTGGTCTCTGGAAAGCTACAAACAACACCATGGGTATGAACCACATGGTTGCTAGTTCCAACGAAGCCACCACTGCACCCCATCCAGCCTACGCCCTCGAAACTATGGCTGGCTACACAGCTTATTTCCCAGACAATTCTCCCGCCGAGCAATACCTCTATACCAACACCACCACCGGTGCTGCCACTCAAATGGGCTATCCAATTCCAGAAGCTGTTTTCCGTACCAACCACGGTTATGACACTGTCATTCGTGCCAACCAATGGATCGATCCAAAACCCACTGACGACAGTATGATTCGTTACATGTTGTTCCACGACGCCTTTAATTACTATGAAACCGCCCAAATTGAAATCTCTGAACTCGAAGCCATCAACATCACCTCTATTCTCGGTGCCAAAAATAACGAAGCCAACTTTTACGACTGCAGCCAAGGCTGGAATGGATACAACATTATCTCTGCCACATACCATTTCGCCGCCAACAAAATGTTTGTCGCCTATGAAGAAGGAGCTGGACAAAACCGTGTCTGTGCATGCTGTGGTACCTATGTCCAAGTAGATCTCACTCCATTTTTTGTATCTAATCAAATAAATTAAATTATCTATTTTTATTTTATAAATCTAAACATCACCCCATTCTTATCTTTATCTTGGAAAAAACCCACCCCCATTATTTTAAATATTTCCTTTTTGGATAATTGTTTTTCCAAAGATTTTTTTCAAATTTCGTATTTTTTTTATCAAAATTTCATTTTCGTCTTTTTATTTATCATTTGTATAAACAGTAATAATAAGATGACAACTACAAATAATAATACAATACAATTAGAGGGATATTCAGATAATGCATTACGTATCTTAAGAAATCAATCAAATTCTCGAATTGGTGCAGCACATTTTATTGCTATGCAAGATGAATACAGAGCAGATACCAACCCAAACGGCTACATCAGCTTAGGCATAGCAGAGAATACATTATGTTTTGATATATTAAAAGATAAATTGATAACAAATCCAAATTTCAATCAAAAACTTACACAATATTCAGATATGGGTGGTGATTTGGGTTTTAGAAAAGCAATTTGTAGTTTACTTCAAAACACAATCTCTAAATATCAACCCACCGATTCAAATCTTTTCATTAAACCCGAAGAGATTGTAGTATCTACTGGTGCCACTCCATTGTTGGAAAATTCATTCAATATGTTTTGCAACAAGGATGAAATATGTATTATCCCATCACCATTTTATCCAGCATTTGTTTATGATGCCTCTATGAGATTTCAAGTCAGAGTGGAACCAAGTTCTATGGAGATTTTCGACAAAGAGGGCACAGTTGTAGACTTTAGAATTGATATCGAGGATTTTGATAGAATCTATCGTGAAAATCCAGGTAAAGTTAAAATGGTATTGCTTTGTAATCCATGTAATCCAACTGGACACATTATAAAGAAACAAGAAATCATCCAAGTCGTAGATTGGTGCAGAGAGAAAAAGATTCATTTATTAATGGATGAGATCTATGCTCTCTCGGTTTTCAACTATGATTCCGATGCTGTTGAATTTCATAGTATCTATGAGATTCTCAAAGGTGATCTAGGAGAGTTTGTTCACTTGATATCTGGTTTTTCCAAGGATTTCTGTTTAAATGGTTATAGAGCTGGTTATGTTTATTCTCAAAATAAATTGGTTATCAAATATCTGACATGCACCTCTCAATTTTATACCTGTTCAAATATAACTCAATCATCCATTACAAATATTCTTACTGATAGTCAATTTTTAAATCATTTTATTAAAACAAATCAATCAAGACTTGCAGATGTATTTATCTATCGTTATTTAATACTTGAGATATATTAGAAACTAACAAATTTTATAAAATATATAGGCTTATAATAATGCAGTAGAATGTTTAACAAAAGGTGGAGTTCCTTTTATTAAATCAAGCTCAGGTGTGTTTTTAATGGTAGATTTAAGAAAATGTTTGGGACAAGCAACTTTTGAAGAAGAGATTAATTTATGGAATGATATTTTTGATGAATGTCGTGTTGTATTAAATCCAGGAATTGCATGTAAATGCAAAGAACCAGGCTTTTATAGATTCATTTTCTCTTTAAACAAAGAGACTGTTAGAGTTGGTGTTGAAAGATTATCAAAGCTCTACAACAAGTTGGTAAATAATCGTACTGATAAATATAATAATACTAATAATAAAATTTGTTAATTTGAGATGTTTTTTACCTCTTGGAGGAATTTATGTCGAAGATTTATTTATTAAAATAGTGTTGTTGATGCCTATCATTATTATGATTTAAAATATTTAAAACAAATAATAGAGACAAGGCTATTTGATGAGAAAAAAAATAAAAAAACCTATTTTGTTTTTTATCTAGATATATACACATTGTTTCTAATTTCTATAGAAAAAGAAAAAAAAAAAAAGATATCTACAATACAATCCAAATTATTTAGATGATTACTACTACTATTATTACTACGATTATTGATTGAGAAGACCTAGGGCTTTGATTGCTTGGAATTGTTCTGGAATTTCTTGTAAAGCAGCGACGGCAAACTCTACAACCTTGTTTTCAGATTTTGGATTATTGAAAATTTTAGCAGAATCGACAAATTGGAAGTTATCGTATGCACGCTCTGGGATTTTGTCATCAAATTCTTCCATGAGGTCCCCTATGAGAGTAGAAAAAGAAAAGGTATTAGTAAGTGTGTGAATGATAAAAGAGTAGTGTAAAATATTAAATAAAATGACATACATGGACCATCACCAACACCAATACAGACAATAGAAAGAGGATATTTAGAAGCTTCAACGATGGCTTTGACAGTTTCATTTACAACGGTTACTTCACCATCGGCAATGATTACTAAAATGTGATAAGATTTTTCTTCACGCACAATACTGATGGCTTCTCTGATAATTGGTGCAAAAGAAGTGGGACCTGCCAAGGAGATCAATGGTGTGATTTCATTATAGTGATTCAATACTTCAGCAAAACCAAATGATGGACGATCGTTGGTGAATTTAAATACAGATTTATCGTTTGTTCTACTATCACCAAAACCATAGGCTGGAATTAAATTATCATCGTCAAAGACTGACAATGTTTCACCAATAATTGCAATAGCTTGTTGATATGGATTCATTTGACCTGGTGTAATGTCATGTAAGCATTTACCTCCAAATGTACGTTTACCATTCCATGTATTACTTTTAGTCTATAATAAGATAGAGAGGTATATTAATATTTCAGTGCACAAACAAGTAAATATAAATAATTAATACTTACATAATCAACGCCAATAATAAGATTAGATGATTCTAAACCAGCATTTCTAAGAGCAGTTTGTACCTCTTCTAAACTTTGGAATTTATCTTTAATTGGAACAAATCTAGATGCAACGTTGTTTGGGGCTGATTTCTTCTCTAAAGATACTGATCCACTTGTACCTGAGCCAGATGATGATGAACTTTGTTTAGATCCTCCACAACCCATTTCTATGTTATGTATGTATATGTATATGTATATGTATGTGTTTTATTTATTAAATTGATGTATGTGTGTTAAACAACAATAATGTAATACAAAGATGTATAAATTGTTTTTTAGGCACAAAAAATGAAAATTAAAATAAAGTTAATGAGTCAGTGACTAATTTGTGTTGTGTTTGTGCGAGTGAGTGTGTTTACAATGAATGATTTTTTTTTTTTATTTAATAAATAAATGACAAACTATTAATATCAAAAAAAAAAAAACTAAAAAAATTTCAAAAAAAAAAAAAAAAAAACAA
>AJWJ01000664.1:0-11239 GCA_000277445.1 Polysphondylium violaceum | reverse complement strand
CTTGAAGTTTTGATTTTATTTCTTGAAGAATAGATTCTACACCAGTGATTACAATAGAATTGTGTGAATTAAAACATGCGATTTCAATATTTAGATATTGTTGTCTGTATTTTTTATTGAAATCAGATTCACTTAATGAAATTGCCAACATCCTACCTGATCCAATTGTTGTGTGCTGTAGTCTTGCTCTTTCATAAATAACTTTACATGCTGATGATAATGATATTAATCCACTATAATATAATGATGTAATCTCTCCAAAACTAAATTTTAAAATTAAAGAATTAATATTATGTTAAATGAACAACAAGTTATAGAACATACCTATGACCAGTAATAATATTTGGATTAACGTCCCATTGTTTAAAAAGTTCAGTTAAAGCACATTGGAATAAAAACATGGAAGGCTGAGCAAGTAATGGATCATGAATAGATTCTTCATCATTTGTGTTGAATAACTTTTCCCAAATAGAATATCCAAAATGTTTGGACAATTGCAAATCAATAGTATCGATGGTATCTTTAAATATCTTGTGTTTGAGATATAAATCAGCACCCATTTGATTCCATTGAGGACCTTGGCCACAATAAACAAACACAACATATGGATTAATATTGATATTAAACATATTTGTAATGATTTCCTTTTCACCACTATTAATAGTACTCGATTTTGAAAAAGAATCCCAATTTGAATCTGAATTTATCACTGATCTTTGAGTGTAGTTTGTTGGTTTAGATAATATATGATATTTTGAAAAATCATTAAAATCCAATTTATCTGCAACTTGATGAACAAACTCTTTATCAAATATTAAAGATTGATATCTATTTAATGATTCTTTGGAATTACTTGAGAGTGGTATTAATAAATTATTACTATTGCTTATATTATTATTATTACTGTTTTTATTATTATGGTGACTATTACTATTATATTCAGATAAAATAATACAACCATTTGAACCAGTGATACCAAAACTGTTGATACCGATTAATATCTTTTTATCTGTTGGAAATGGTTGGCATTCTGTTACAACGCTTAAATTCCAGTTTTTAAAATCAATATTTGGACTGGGTGTGTTGAAATGGATGTTGGGCGCGAGTGATCTATATTTTAACATTAAACATGCCTTGGCAATACTACAAGCACCTGATGTCGCTTCAGTGTGCCCAATATTTGATTTTACGGAGCCAATGTAAAGTGGATGATCTGGAGAATGGTTATCTTTAAATACAATTGATAAGGCTTTGGTTTCCATTTTATCACCTGTAATTGTACCAGTACCATGACATTCAAAGTAGTAGATATCAGATGGATCAATATTACCTTTGGATAGAGCAGATTTGATGTTTTCTACTTGAGCCATTGAAGAGGGTGAGTTAAAATTTTCTTTTTCATAATTACCATCAGAGTTGGAATTTACACTCTCGACAACAGAATAAATTGTGTCACCATCAACAATAGCTTTATCCAAGTTTTTCAAAACCAGTATGGTACACCCCTCAGATCTGGCAAAACCATTGGCACTTGCATCAAATGTTTTACATCTTCCATCTGGACTGAGTGCACCAATAGTTGTTAAATATTCAAGCATACCATTGTTAAAAATCATACCAACACCACCGACAATAGATAAATCATTGTCACCACACTCTATACTCTTGAATCCCAAGGAAAAAGCATTGATACTAGACGAACAAGCGGTATCAAGGGTCATTGATGGACCACGAAAATCAAATGTATGAGAAATACGATTGGCAATTTCATAGGATGCTGTGGATTGTAAAAGATAAGGACCATCATTCACTAATTGTGATTTGTAATCCAAAGAATAGCAACCTATGTAAACTGAAGTATTGGAGCCTCTGATATCCGTTGGCTTAATATGAGCATCCTCCAATGCCTCATAAGTGACCTTGAGTAACATTCTTTGTTGAGGGTCCATAGTTTCAGCATCACTGGGTTTGATACCAAAAAACAAAGGATCAAAATATACCCATTCATTCAAATCAAGAAGGCCAGCTTTGTTACTGGCAACATATCCAATATTGTAAAAGTTTTCAGACAACCTCTCTTTGGGAATATCAACCACACCGTCAAATTTATTTTTTATGTTGTTCCAAAATTCTTGTGGAGAATTTGAATTTCCCGGTAATCTAAGACCAATACCAACCACCGCCACCTTATTTTTATTTCCAGCAATATAATTCATCTTATTCTTTAAATCACGTGCGCCCAGACAAATAAAACAAAACAATTCAAAATATTTTGAAAGTAAATGTAAACATTTTCTCTATTTAAACGTTCTTGAACAAAGACACAGACGAAAGTGGTGGTTTGGTGAGTTTTGGGTGTGATCCACATCTCCGAGCATCTAAAACTATATAAAACATTATATCTGTGTCTGAGCTATGTGTGTGACGTCGCTTTTCTCCTTAATGACATAGAAAAACATTTTGAGGGGAATTAGCCAATGGTGTGTAAAAATTCAATCAAAAAGTTTTTAAAACTCAATTCATTTTTTTTTATATTTTTATTGTTACATAGATTTATTTTTTAAAATTAGTAATCTAAAAGATTCAGAATCTATTATTATCGAGTGGCAATTATTTTTGCGTGTGGGCTATGGCTGCTTGTATTTTACACCACACAAAATGTACAGCACGGGTTATGGCAAGAACATATCCCTTCAGAATTTGTTTAAATAGGGGATTGTCTAGGCGGAGCTGGTTCTATTATAAACTCATAAGAATAGATGACCGTTTTTTTCTTTTTTTTTAATACATATTTTTGGATAATTAATGCCTTTCATTTCGAACCGCCCCTGTGGAGTGTTGGATATGATTATTTTTTACCATAGGAAACAAGGTGCCTCATTCAAACACTCACTCTCTTATAAACTGATAGTGATACATTAATATGAATAGATTTAACTTTCTATTTGAAATCGGATGTATGGTGTTGTTGGTTGTCGTTGTACATGTTGTACAGAGTAGAGATTGCTGTAGAGGACCCATCAATGATGATACGTTGGAGTGCCATAAAGTGTTTACTGATAATCTATTGATTAACTATTATTGTACCAATAGTATGATGTATGATATAAAGAATGGTACGACTTCAACAAGAAATGTTGAGGATGATGCCCTGAATAGAATATATAACAACCAAATACAATATTGTGAAAGTTGCGGTAAGCCTCAACAGCTTTTAATAAAGATTACTATAAGATGTCAATACTAAAGTTGTTCTCATAAAAGATAAAAGATTAAGTAAAACATTTGTAGGCATTCTATTGGTGGGTGGGTTGGTACTTGTTGTAGGCATTATGACCATGACCTATTATCATTATAAAAGGGATATGCAAATAGTACAAAAACTTCAATCACCACCTACATCTCCTCAAGAAAAGACATATCTATTTCAACAACAGCAACAACAACATCATAATCCTCATCTCCCTCAACATTTTTCAAATTATTATAATCCAAAATCAAACTTTTATCACATACACAATAGTAATAATATAAATTACGAACAATACTATCATTCAAATTCATCAGATTCACACTTTAACCAAAATAGAATCGCTGATAATAATATGAAAGGATCTATTTATAATCAAACCAATAATAACCTATATAATAGTTTCAATAAGGCAATTAATTCTAGAAGTGCATGGGAAACGGGTTCATGTAGTAATAAGTTTAATACAAACATTAATAATAGTAATAATAACATCATCAATAAATGTATAAACACTACAACTCCTACCACTACTACTTCTTCTAAACCAAAAAATAGTGGTAGTCTGATTAATAATAATAATAATTATAATAGTTTGAAAATTAATGTTGATGATGATTTTAATGAAAAGACAAAAAACAATAATACCAATACTTATCAATCTATTTAATAAAAATAAAATATTAAATCTTTGTTTAAAACTCATTCCAAAATTAGATATTTTGTGATGGACAAGCACACACACACACACACACAAACTAGCCAATCTTTCAATCAACTGATTATATATTAAATTAGTTAAACATAACTTCTTAGATGTATATTTGATAACAAGTATAGTTTTGGCATCAAACACCAACAACATCAAAAATCAAGATTCTTTTCTATTTTTATCTCATTTTTGTAAATGTTTTACGAATTACCACACTCTTTAAACTCTTTTTTATATGTTCACCCTCAATCACCAATCAGTAGTTGTCATATGTGGCTTTACAATTGGGTGTACTTGTTTTTAGAATTGTATTGTTTGGTGTATGTATGAGCAAAAAGAGAGAGAAAAATGTGTGGGGTAAAAAGGGGTGTTAAAATTTGAATATCCATATCTAAAATTAATATCTAATAACCCCTGTCAACACGAAACACACAAATATCTATTTTAGTTATTTCACCCTCGATATACGAAACCCCCTATATACATTATGAGTGTTTTTAATATAATACATATTTAAATTCTATATTTATACATCATCTTTTATATGTGTTTTGAAAATATGAGTTGAAAAGAGGTAATATTATTGGATAAGGGAGTGAAATTCTATCATTTGGGGTGTGTGGGAGTGGTGTATCAAAGAGAAGTGTGTGAATAAATACCATTTTGAGTGAGTGTGTGAGTGTGTGTTAGTGTGTATTATTAATTTTATTGTTAGTGATACAAATAATCTTTTTACTAACCGATTTTTAATTATTTAACTATTGAAAAAAAGTTTTATCTATTAGTTTTTTAGTTTTTACTAATACTAGTTTATTGTCGCGTTAATATTTGTTGTACTTTTATTGTGTCGACTTGTATTTGTGTTCTAATAACTGTTCCCTTTTATCATTATCTTTATTCTGATTTTATCTGTATCAATCAGTAAAGATAATTCAAATTACTATTTCTCATTTCTCACGATATATATCTCTTTTCTTCATTAGAAATTAGTCTGTGGGTGTGTGTTTTTGTATAAAAAGTAGAGTGCGTTTTTGGTTATATTTAATATATACTTTTTTTTTTTCCTAAATTTTAATTTTTTGGTTGTGGTATAGTGTGTGTGTATCTTGTGTGTGATTTTGGTTGTGTGTGTATCTTGTGTGGGGTGATTATTTCTTTTTATCTGTTCAAAAAAAAAACAATAATCATTTCTTCATTTTCAACAAAGGGGAAAAACAAAACTAGATAGCTTTTTTTTTTTTAAAGAAAAAAAAAAAAGAAATAAAAGATGAATGATCTATTAATCAAAGCCACCAATTACGGTGGAGTCGAAGAAGAGGATGGCGCCACCGCTCAACCTCTTACATTGGCCGAAGAATTCTTTTTATTGTTATTGGATAGAGATTCTGGCAAGCTCCCAAAATCAGTGATTCCATTATACCATGGTTTCATCGGATTGGCCATTGGCGAATTATTGTTGATGGGCAAACTCACTCTTTTCAAAGGCACCAATTTTTCACATAAAAACAAAATGTTGGTCAAGGTCATTGATGCTTCCAAAACTCATAATCAATTTTTAAATTATATTTTATCTAAAATTTCAAAGTATGTTTATTAGTAGAACTATTATCAAAATTGCATTCTAATTTAACTTTTATCTATAGATGTAAATCTCGTAGTATTGCTGGATGTATTTTACATATCACCGATGGAATGTATCAAAATAATATTGTAAGTAGAAATTATATCAAAGAAAAAAAAAATTTAAATACTTATTCGATTGTTTTCCTCTTTTTTAGAAAAAGGTAAACTATGCCATTGGTAGAGAATTGGTAGAAAAGGGTATTTTATTTACAAAAAATAGAAAAACCGGATTTTTTGGAACCAAGTATTCATATAATTTTTTAGACCACCATCAAAAAACAAAAATTGAAAAAGTTTGTTCCTCTTTAGTCTCTGTTGCATTTGATGAACATAGTATGTATTTTCTATTATTTTCATTTATTCAAACTCAATACTAATAATTTTTATAAAAAGAATGCGATGGTTTTTCTAGAGAAATTATTTTAATGTTAACATTAAGACAATATAATTACGTTACAACTACCTCTTTGATTTCTAAATTTTTACACGCCAATTTCCCAATCAATCAACATGAAACTATTCACAAGAACATCAAAATGTTGGATAAAAAATATTCAACCACCAATGCTATGGATGTTCCCATGGACAAAATGTTATACACTATTTTACTTGGTATCAGAGGTGCCTATGATAGTGAATTTTAATATACTTTAATTTTTAGATATATATAGAGATAGATAGATAAAAAACAAATAATCGATGTAAATAGTAAAAATAAAATTAATTATTTAAATTAAAATAGAAATTTGTTTGGTGTTTCACAGAGTTTTAAATTTAAATTTACAATTAAAAAAGGGTATTTATTAATAATATTATATATTGAAAGAAGGTATCTTTTTAAATTAACTAAAATTAAAGATATTCTCTTTGTTTAATGTGGTTGGATGGTTTTGTGTTTTTGTCGTTTTAGACAATGGCGGAGCCGAGAATGGTGATGATGATGATGTATTTAAATATCTACTCGTATTCATAGGACTTGATTTTGATGTATTTAATTTCCGAGCGGCCAATGGTTTTTTCTTTTGTTCTTGTGCCGATTTTGAAATTTGAGTCAATTGTTTGATTTTATTATTGTTGCTGCTTGATGATGTTATTTTACCACTGATTCTACTAATTCTAGATTTTGCCAATGTACTCGATGTTGATGTTTTGGATATTTTCTTTTTGTTTAAAAATACATCGGGATCTGTATCTGAATCTTCTGAATCTGAATCTGAAATGATAACTTTTCTCTTTAAAATGGCTGGTGAAATTAATTTTTCTGCAACTTTTGTAGTTGTTGTTGTAGTAGTTGTTACTGGTTTTATAATCGACGATGATGATGTCAACTTTAAATTATTAATGATATTATTTTGATTACTTATATCATTATTACTATTTTTTAATGGATTATTATTATTATTAGTTTGACTATTATTATTTTGATTATTATTGTTAACTTTAACTAACGATGATTTCTTTAATGATTTGGGTGTTGAAAATGGAGATTCTATTGTTGAAAAAGGAGAGTCTAGATTTGATTTACTAGATTGTAAAGAAGCTACACTAAATTGAATTGGTGAACCATTAACTTTTTTCAAAGAAGTTGAGTTTTTCAAAATACTTTTTGGTGTTGATTTCTTTGCGCTAGAAGGAATCTTTTGAGGTGTTGTTGATGCTGTTATATTTGTTTTAAAACCAACTACAGATCCACTGCTATTACTGCTATTACTACTACTACTACCTACTGTACTAGGATGAAGGGACGAAGTACTGTTGATTGGGAATTCTGAAAATGGAGTTTTAATACTACTATTATAACTATTTAATAAATGATTGCCACTACTACCACTACTACTACTGTGACTACTAGTTGGTGATGGCAGAGGTGATGGAATATTAATGACTTTTTTCATTGGGGTTTGTCCAGTGGATTTACTTGTGATTGGTGTAAAGGATTTAGGAATGGATTCCAAGAGAGATTTCACTTGATTTGAGCAATCCATAGTGGCAGATTCTATGGCAGATTTCTTGTTTTTGAATATAGTGTTTGTAGTGACAATCTGTTCAGATACAAGAGTTTTGGTTTTTTCATACAATGGCTCGAGTTCGGCAAACTGATTTGATTGCTGTCTACATGTGTCGACTACTTGTTTGTGTTGATGTAAACCTTCAGCAAAGTCATTAAGTGATTCATTGAATCTGTCGACCCAATTCTTTTGCTTATTGTTCAACTCGACACAATTGTTTGTGATGGTCTCTATTTTCTTTTTGGCAACGTCGATATTCTCTTTGGCCTTGATTTGAGCGAGTTCGGAATCGTTGGATACAGATTTTTGAAGACTTTGATCGAAACGGATCGATGCCTGAGAAAATGAGTCGGCATTGGTGTGTAGTTGCTGGATCAGTGGGTCAGAGTGCGATTTAATGTCCTGTGTGCTTTGGTCGAGATAGTCTAAATTCATGAGCACATTGTCAGAGAATATTTTGTTGTTTTCATTGTAGGTCGCAGTGAATTGGCCAATGACTTGGGATATTTTTGAAATCAACTTTTTCTCCATTGATGCGTTGTTTTGCACCTGTTTGTCGAGGAGTTGTTGATGGTTCTTTTTCTGTTTGTCAATGTAATCTATTTGTTGGGCAACCCAGCCACTTAGACTCGTGGAAAACTTTGTCAAACTCTCTTTTTGATTCAAATGCAATTGATTGGTGCTGTCAATAAACGAGGTCACCAGGCCAAGACAATTACTAATCATTCCAGTGTTGCTGTCCGATCCAGAGACGGGGATAAAGTCGTCCATCAACAGCTTTACTTGGTCCTTGAGACCATTGATCAATTTATCCATGCGATAGAAAAGATCGTTAGAGTCTTTGTTTATGACAAGAAGTGGCTGACACGAATCATTCAAACTATTGGTGATCTTGAGTAATTGGTCGTGAGAGTTTTGAATATTGTGAGTAAACAGTGACATTCTTTTGCCAAATTGAGTGGATGTCTTGCTGTGGGTCTCTTGAATGCCATTGAGTTGGGCTGTAAGCGACGCGAGCAATGATGATTGACTCGCTTGGAGCTTTTCAATAAAGCCTGCGTTGATTTGCTGCAACATCTTTGATATCGACTCTTTGGTGTAGAGTATATGCTTTTCATTCTCTTTTTCATTTGACTTGTACGACTCAATCTTGTTAAACAACTTGTCAATGTCCACGACAGCATCGCCCAAAGTCTCACGCATGTTGGTCTCTTGGGCTTTGTAAGAGTCGAGTAGTTTTCGGTGTTGGTTGTTTTCCATTTTGGTCGATTGTAAATCAGACAAGGCCTCTTCAAACAATATGGTCTGCTCCTCAAACGATTTCCTCGTCTCGGCAATCTCTCGTCTCGACGACTGGTTTTGGAGATCCAACATGGTGACCTGATTCTTTTTCTCTTCAATATCGTTTTCCATCGCCTTGTACACATCCATGGTGAGGTACACACCATTCTTGTCATAGGCCGCCTGAAGCAACTGTTTGAGACGGGATATCTCTGAAGCCTGCTCCTTGAGCAACGAGTTTTTCGACATCTTTTGATTGATCTGCGGTGTGTTTTTAATGTTTTTCGCCTTGTGGGCATAGTCGAGAGTGTTTATCGTTTCCTCGAGGTTGATGAGGGCCGGCGAAATGGTGGCTATGATACATGTCTTGGTCTTGCCTCCCAGTGAGTCTTGGAGCAATCTTGTCAACTTAGAGTCTCTGTAGGGGATGTGTGCGTTTGCATTGGACGATGTCAGTGCCGTAATCACACGACCCAGTGTCAAAAGACTCTGATTGATGAGGGCGGCCTCACGAAGACGATCGGTAGTGCCAGATTTCTCTGCATTTTCAGAACCGGCCAAATCGACCAGATTCAGTTTTCCAATTTTGACCAGATCCTCGCCATTCATTGTCGTCTCTTTAACATGTACAGTGATTGTAAAAATACAGTGAGAACGTGAAGACTGTTTGTTGTACATGGTCTCTGCAGTCTGACGTCTTCTACAACTTTTTTGAAGAATCGATAAAATAACCTGTCTGTCATTGACAACAATCTCTTCGAGGTCGGGTATTTTGAATCCACGACTATTGTCATAGACATTGATTGGCTTGTTTTCATTGGAATTCAAACAAGTGAGTAAATCAAATATCTCTTCCTTGTAGATCTCCAAATGAGACACTCTAATATTGTAATCTGAATTTGCTTTCTCCAACGTTTGAAATATATAATTGATCGTTCGAGGAATCACGCCATTATCCTCTGTTGAATCCATTTTACCCTCCATTGTATATGTTTTACCTGCACCTGTCTGACCATAAACAAATATAGTCCCATTGAATCCGTTTAAAACCTCATCCACAATTGGTTTCACTGATATATCAAATAAATCTTTTTGTCTAGATTCTAAGTTTATAAATTATTAATACCATATCCTTGCTTCCATTATCCATCTATTCTATCTATATATACCTTGATTAAAGACATGATCAAATTGATATGTTCTAAAAACACCTTTGTAATTACAAACTATATCTCTTGAAGACTCACATAACACAGGTGTTGTTGCTATGCCCTCCTTCAACTCAAATGCTGAAAATGGACGAACACGGACAAATACCTGAACATTTTGTTCTTTTTTCTCTTCGACTTTTTTATTTAATTGGCTGTGTACTTGTGCTCCCGTTATCATATCTATCTATTTACTTAGAACCATATAGTTGGCACCAACACACATATACAGTCCATACAAATCCCAAATAATAAATAAATAAATAATAGAGATAATAATAAAAGACGATAGGAAAATAAAAAATAAAAAAAACTTGGAGATGTTCTGAATGATTCCTATTATTTCATAACTGTTTTTTTTTAAATAAAACGCGGGAAAATTCAAAAATTTCAAAAAAGATTTTTTTGAAAAAAAAAAAAAAAAAAAAAAGAGACACCAAAATGAATAATAACGAACCAAAAGAGAGTGTTGTACATTTTAAATTATTTTTCTATTTATATTATCATTGTTTTTTAAAATATTCGTTTAATAACTTAGCCACCTATAGTAATTATAAATAGTGTCATGAAAACAGTCAGAAACAAATATGAATAGAAAAAAAAAAAAAATTAATATTTTGGTGTAAAAACAAACCTATTATTGAATTTAAAATCACCCACCATCATCGCTTCCCCATAATGAAAAACCTATAGTTTGCATTCCTGAATTGATTGTCCTGTATTGTTTATATATAGTAAGTGTGTGTGTGTTTTTGGGAATTTGGATTAATAAATGTCTTTTAGCACGATATCTAACACAAGTAGGCAATATTACATTCTATTATTAATTCTGTTATTTAAAGGAGATGATTTAGTGGAGGTTTGGTTTATTGATGCTGTACATTTGGATGAAAAAGATGGTGTTGAAGATGTGGATGTGGATGTGGATGGTGTTGATTTAACGTTGAATGTTGACGATGCAGTAGCTGTGGCTACTCTTGTTCTCGAGATTTGTTGAACAGAGAATTTAGCTATTCTTTGCATTCTGACTAAATGACTGAAAAGATATTCTGTGTTCTAAATTATCACAAGACACACCAAATTTTTTTTGATCAAAAACGAACAGGAGGCGAGTCCCCTCTGAAAAAAATAAAAAATAAAAAAAAAAAAAAAAAAT